>JAHWFP010003294.1:0-27565 GCA_023313725.1 Lithobius niger
CCTAGCTGCGAGAATGCAAAGGCGAGTTGTTCCACAAATGCGCCCTAGCAAATCGCCGAGTGAGTCTCTGTGGTCCCGTAGATGCCGGTTTAGAGGCCTTATACGGTTTACCACTCTTCGTCGCTTCCAAAGGAACCCTTTATGTTCTACTGACTCGAAAGTAGTGCAGCAGTAAAAACGTGACCTACTCGCATGCCGGAAGTCCAGGGTGCTGGGAGATATTAACGGTGAACTAGAATCCCAGCAGATGGAAAGAGAGAAGATCGAAAAACCGGGTTCCTCTCAAATTACCTTAGGCCTACAGTCGGAATGACGCCAGACAGCGGTTCGGTTCTGCTTGGTGATTTTAATGGCTCACCTTGAAACGACTGATGATGATGAGTGTCTAAAAGCAATTTGGGATGAGGTTGAGGTTAGGGGTTGAATTTGAAATTAGTAACGCGAAAAGGGGGACATCTGGCTGAGTCGGAGCCTATAGTAAAATTATGTTCCGAAAACTAGGGACCAACTCATCATCGGTTGCCAGGTGAAATTGTACAATTGTTGATATTGTTACAGGGCAATGGCTTAACGCTATTATTAACTCGAACTTTGGTTTCGTAATAAACAGTTAGCTAGGTCTTGTTAGGTCTTGTTAGCTAGGTCTTGACACTGTTGAGGTCTTCCTAGATTATCACTTTAGGTCCACGATGCTATTGTCGGAAAGTTTTCAAAATTACTGATTCTTGGGCCAGTATTAAGTCCAGAAATCGGTGGGCAACAAGTGTACAATCCTGCGCGTAGCATCGACTAGATCGTTTTTACATAGCTCGCAGTTTCATCAAAAGTCACGTATGATAGCATGGGCAAGCCATGATTTTCGAGCAGTTTTTAAAATGAGAGATGAAGCTATATGACTGGAAGAAGGCGAACGGGAGACAGTGGTTGGGAATAATTTTGCAACGTGACAGCTTGTGGATTGTAAAACCCCTTCAACACTGGGGGTGGGGGGAAACCAGTCCCGGCCCTCCACACCGGATTGGATCTGGCCTGGCATCGTGTTTTCAAGTCCTGTTCGAACTCAATACTCGGGAACCCGACCCCTGACCCAGTGTTTCAGTGTGAAAGGCACGGTGCTCAGTCCCGTGTTTTATTCTTGCTTGGCGTTTGATATCACTACTTTAAGCCGCCAAAAATCTTGGTGGAATTGTTTCGGCGAGATAATCAATCTACATAACAGCGCATTTTTAAACCTGTCAACCGAAAAACAACTAAACTCGAACTCTGGCAACAGCGTCGGGGCTCAGTGCGCACTAGGCATGAAACGGATATGCACTTATGTGTGCATAAGTCGTGACCCCACACACCGGACACATGGTTCGGGTCCAGTGTGGAAAGGATTTAAGTGTACGGCGGTTGAGCAGTGAAGCCAGCATTTACACCCCGAGTATTCCTGACCGTGAGTCTACAACAGTAGTCAAACAGTAAGACCTCGCTCACTTCGCTCGCCCCGCTCGCCACCCATGGAGGATTTAAATCGCCCTCGGGTTGAAAACTTGAAGGGTTGAACAAGTGACACAATGGATAGAGAGAGAAAAAAAGAGATGGAGAGATAGTGACATTATCTGATAGCTCATGCATGATGGCAAAGGAGACCCCCCCCCCCAGCGGGGGGGGGGGGCGGTTAGTAGGAGCCTTCAACTGTTATCAGTATTCCCGTCACAATGGCCTTTATCTGAATGAAACCGCGCCAAAGTCGGACGGCGAATGCCAAGTTGTTCGTTGGAGACACCAAGAATTTTAAGAGTTGCACTTGGACGCAAAGTGACGCATTTCGTTAATCCAACCGCCACCCCCTCCCCCAATCGCAACCCCTCCCCCTCTTCTGTCAGCAAAAGACTCCCACCACGTACATACAAGAAGCTGTTTTCAAAAAATCGTACTGCACTTGGAAAGTGCATGTTCGCCAATACCTGTGAGAGCCTTAATTTTTATGGTGAAACATCTTTATTATTGAAGATTTTAGTCTTCTGTACTGCCAAAGCCGACAGACGCCTTCTTCAACTCTGGAACGCTACCAGATAGAGATAAACGGTTTTCATTATTAGATTCAGAGTCCACAAATTCGTTAAAGGAAATACAAATAAGCCGGAACTATGAACCGGAAGTGACCCGGAAGTAGCCGACAAGTGAGCCCGTCATCTATGGAATGGTACCGGATATAGGCAAACCGTTTTCACCATTTGATTCAGCATCCGAAAATTAGTTAAAAGCCGGGTAGAAGAATCTTGTCTTTCTCTGACAACAGTAAACATTTGGACGAAAGAAGTAGCTGCTTTCAGCGATTTACCGCCAGAGAGCGCTGTCGTCAAGTAGTGGAAGCGCAAAGCATCATGGTGATCAAAACTGTTTAGCGTCACGAAAACAAATTGATCACGATAAGAATACAAAATTAAACGCTTAAAATATATCATAATCGCGATTAGGAAATTAAAATGATTTCAAGAAAGATCAGAAGCTGGCTGATCAAGTTTTATTTTTAAAATTCAACGTTCTCTTTTAAAACGGGTTGTCGTTACGAGTGGAGCTAAGTAGAACGCAGGATTTTGTGTTCCGAGAACGTCCGACAAGCGTGATCATCGGCCGTCCAGGCTGCTAAGCGTCTAACGTGGTTTACGTTTATTGTAACGAACTATATGCAGTTTGAATCGAACACAGAATAAGTTCTTCAGCTTCGGATGTTGCCCACACACGACTGTTTCGTTTGTCTATTTCCGCAGGTATTGTCGCTATTAACCATGGTAACGATGCCGCCATTTTTTTATTTCAAGTTTCGCCTCCTACGAGAACAAGACAAGTGCTGCCTTCTGGTGCCGCTAGTGGAAGCAGGTCTTATTTTCAACACGTTTTCAGAAAAGCGCCACTACCTACTATTCTACCCTGGTTAAAAGGAATAAAAAATAAGCCGGAAGTATGAGGCGGACGTAGCCCGGAAGTGGCCAACACGAAATCTCATCAACTCTGGAACGGTACCAGATAGAGACAAACGGTTTCCATGATTACATTCAGCGTCCTAAAAGTTAGTTAAAAGAATTACCGGAAGTGTGAACCGAATATGGCCGGTAGTGGCCGGCAAGTTAGCTCATCGTCTCTGGAGCGGTACCATATAAAGACAAACGGCTTTCACCATTACATTCAGCCTCCAAAAATTAGTAAATGAATAAAAGAAACCGGAACTAGGAAACGGAAGTAGCACGAAAGTGACGGAAGTGTAAAGAAGACCGGTTGCGCCTGGGTAGCCACTACTTGTTTGTCAATGTTTTTTAAAAAGGTCATAAAAATTTTCATTTACTCGACTAATTATACGCTAGCTGTTTACGGCACACCTAGCATTGCAGAGAGACGTGTACAGACCTCCGTGTTACTTGGCGTCTTCCCCCTCCCCCCCCCCTCACCCCCATGGCGACTTTATTTTCGTGCATAACTGGTGTTTACCGTACGCCTAGCACATCGGAAATCGTATTAAGTTAAGTTACCGCCTAATTTTATGACACAAGTTCTTAGTTTCGTTAAATCTAAAAAAAAAAAAAAAAAGGGCCAAAGGGTTTTAGCGAACGTTAACCGCACCCGATCATTTGCCCGACGCAGCCCTAAAGCTAAATCTAGAATTCTACTAAACTGTGACTGTCTCAGCGCGATACGATACTGCGGGACTGCCGTCTCTGCAGGAGTATCGTCGCCATTTTCCGTGGAGAATGCGAAAATAAGTGAACAAATAAAAAAAAAGTTTGTGCAAAAGCGATGCTAACATCAAACTCTGAAAATGACTACGTATTGGAAAATTTCTTCAAACCGTTGCCTTTTCCCGTAAATATTTAACAAACAGTTACAGTTTAATTGAAACTGTTGCTTGTTGCTGGTCAGAGGTCATCCCACGTCTTCGCTACAGACATGACCGCTGTCACGCTTAAAGGGACACCCGGCCTGCCTTATAACATTCCGCGTGCCAAATTACAGCTACGCGCAGATCATCATCCGAGCAATTACAGTGCCAAGGTCTGCTGGGGTGGTAGCTGCGTTCCTCGCATAGCTGCTGTCTCGGTTGGCTTTGTGAATAGTACACGAAACAGAATCAAGTCAACGATTGTGTCGTCACAAACCGAAATGATTCTCGTATTTTAAAATCACAATTTATAATTTTCTAGGCTAGTGTCGTATAATTTTGCTTCGGAGATCTATTGGAATAATTAATTTTAATTTTTATCGCATTAGTCTATTAGATTTTAGATCTCATGGTAATTATTAGAAAATTAGTAGATGAACACACAGGGATGAAACGTCATGATTATTGTACGCGCGCAATGCATCATTTAGTGACGGGTCATTAGTAAATAAAGTTCCATTATATTCAACAGAAAATCTCCTAGACGCCACATTAAAAAAAGGATTTTTAGCAAGGGAAAGACTAACGGTAAGGAAATAGACCTTTGGGGCCGTACTTGATGTGGAGGATCGAGAAAAATGGCGCTGGGAGTTTATCCCTTTAATCAATATTATTACGCTGGGTAAAGCTGGTGTTGGATGCACCGTTTGCAGCATCATTGCGGTTTAGTTCTCGTGACGTGTAACCTATGTCCATGTTGTAAACAGGGGGAATTCGCAATGGCTGAAATTTTTTTTAAATAATCAACTAAATAATTTATTTCAGTGCATTTTTATGCACACTGTCTAATAAACGATGATTTTAGTTCGCTTCGTTCACTCAATCAGCGCTTTTTCTTGAGTTGCTCCTCCCTAACTTAGCGTAAATATACGCAACAAAGCTGGAACTGTTTTAAAAATAAACAAACTTGGTGATGATTACCCCAAGGAATTTAATTTCTTTCTGTGCTTTTTACAGCCAGGCACAACTGTGAACAACTACTTATTTCCCATTTGTTGGCGTTAGTTAGTGAGTCTTTGATTGCAGTCTCTGTGGCAGGTCACTAGAACCAACCAGCCGGAGTTGAGGGTTTATATAAATAGGGTTTGAATTGCTGATCTGTGTTTGAATTCTGGGACTTGATAACGAACCTCTGGTAGGACGGAGAAATGTTGGATAGTAATAATCGTCTGTGACGTGAACAGAGATTCTATTTTTGTACTACAAATCTATCCATTTTGTAAAGTATATTTGAAAAGCTATGCAGAAATACCATGCAGAACTGGAGAAATACCATGCAGGTTGGTTAAAGGATCTACCTTTTCGTACAATCGGCATTACGCCAGCCCCCTTGGGGGTGGGGGGCTGGCGTAATGCCGGTTGTACGAAAAGGTAGATCCTTTAACCAAACTTACATTGCCAAAGTTTCACTATTTTCTTTCAACCCCTTAAAAAGTTATGAAGGTGTTCTCGGACTTACTTTTGGCACCCCCTGTATACATATTTGGGGTGGATTGCAAAGTGATCTTCCAAATTTGTTTCTTTTTACTTTTTACTACGAATCCATTTCATTTCGCAGAATTCCATTTCGAAGAATCCCGTTTCGCAGGAAACAAAACGGATTACGATTTTTCAGCAAAACGGGAATTCCCGTTATGCTGAATCCCGTGTCACAGACTAATTTTTTTAAGCTACGTGCAACACTCGCGCTGCCGCGCTCGCTGCGGCTAAACATATAACATCAGAAACCGCAACTAATCGAAAAATTACTTCCACTTATGCATCTTTAATCTCGCCAATGTTAAATTTTTAAAGAATATTTTGATTCGGCGAAAAGAGCAATCTATCAGTTTTGTTTTCTGCGGAACGGGATTTAGGCAAAACGAAAATGGAGTTAGTAGAAGGAAGTGGAAAGAAACAAATTTGGAAGATCACTTTGCAGTCCATCCCAAATAAAAAAAAAATTTTTTTTAAATTCTTGGTGCATATTTGTCCGGCGTCTATCTGAATGTTGACTTGTCCGGGTGTGTTTTTACTCCGAGTGCCTAGATTAGGGTGCCGAAGTGTCTGTGTACCCTGTCGGATCGCAGCGTCTTTCAGAGAATAAGTGGGAAGATCTGGGTTCGAGTACCAGTCGAGGCAGTTACTGTTCTCTCTCTCTCGTTGACTAATGCTTCAATATTACACTAGACCAGTCTGTAATTTGCTTCGATAAAAACACCATTGTTTATAAACATAACGGTTATTTGAAAGCTTCGTCACTTTCAAGCAGCCACTTTTCAAGAAGTCACTTTTCAAGCAGCCACTTTTCGAGAAGCGGTTTTGTTTTCAATTTATCCCCCAAATTTTTTTTTTTAAACCAGACGGTCTTTATTCCTCGTTTTTTCGAGAACATCTTTGTACAATAGAAATTTTTCCATCGCGCGCTGTTTCAACCTTGCCAAATTGCGAATATATGCCAACAAAATAATGAAATTCATCTTTTCCACCGTCTAGAAGAAAAATCAAAGCCATAAAATAAAATAAAATAAAATAAAACATAAAAAAATAAAAAATACCGAAAAAAAACGGGAAAAAATAGCCAAGCTCTAAAATAATCCTCGCTACAGCTCAGCTACGTCACACACATACCCTCATGCAAAATGCAGTCGTTTTCTCCAATGAATAATAGATCCCACCATCGTTCGGATTTAGGTATGAAAATCTCCCCCTGGAAGCAAGGTGGGGGTTGGGGGGTGAGGGGAGAAGTGTTATAGAGTGATTGAGGGGCGATGGTAGCGCAGAGAGTGGGAAAGTGATGGGGGGGGGGGGGATGTAATATGTACGCACCGGAAAGATGTGCAGTGCAAACCACGCACCAGCCGTACGTAAATGGGAGAAACAAACTCGGGCTGCTTAAGCTTTAGTTGGATTAGTTCGACGTCAAGTTAAAAATAGCATTTTCGCGTTTAATCCAGTTCGAGCCTGCCACCAAGACGCGCTGCGTAGCGAAGTCTGAGAGACTTTTTGGCAATCGGGATTGTGCGATTCGGTGTTCTTTTTTTTTTTTAAGCGCAGCGTCGAGCGCTCGTCCTTTTACGTGCAAAATGTGAACGTGTATAGATCGTAGGTTGCTATCGTAGCGTCACGTAAGTTGGGATTTTGAATCATAACCCCTGGCTAACAAAAAAATGTGACAACTACTAGATGGGCGAAAAACTAACTCCCAACTCGCACTGCGAGCGTGGTGAGGGGGGCCCCCCCCCCTAAACCCCGAGCAAAGCGAGCAGCCCCCCGGTCAGCATCTTCGTCTCCAAACCAAGCGATTGCCGGTTCGAATCCTGCGACCGACCCAACATACGTATGGGACTAAAAAAAAAATCGCCAAGAGTAATTCGTGACTTAAAGGGCTAAAATGCTGGCGAGATATTGTGAGCATGTGTGTGTGTGTTATGTGTACCCATCCAAAACCAAATCTGGTATCAAAAGCCACCAAGTTTCCAAAAAGGAGTCGGTCTTTGAAGATAGTGATATCATTCCACCAGGGAAAGTCCACCAAGGTTAATGCTATAAGCCTAGTTAAACGCACCTATACTCTCAGTAGGCCTTCGCATTAGTTGTTGACATTCGTTGTCTCTGTACTAGGCATTGTGGTTCTGTGGCAGTGCCAAAAAATGGCGGCTCCTCGACTTGCTAAGCCACGTATTTTCGTGGTTCTTGGTAAAAATTGTTGGCAGTATGTGGGTTGCAGAGTTCTGTTTCGTTGCTTTTACAGTGTGTGCCTTGGAACTCCGCTCCAACATTGTTTTGAGGTTCGAAAAGTTGAAGAAAATTGTTCAGTGCTCGTTGCGATTATCTGAGGATTTGGCCTCTTGAAGTTTTACTCTCATCGCATCGCTTCAATCATTCAACTTCACGTTTACTACTTTCAATTGTAGGCCTATACTTCACTTTATTTCTTTTGAATTTGACTTCGTTATTGACTTCTGTAAATTTTACTTTACATTACTGTAAAAGCGGTATACAACAACCCTCGCCATGTTTACTGTTTCGGGCTGCCTACGAAAGTTGGCTCCTCACATCGTGACCTTGTTATCGTCATCGGTGACAAACTAAAGTTCGAGATTCATGCCGAATTTGCTGTACGAAAAGCTCTGCACACTGTGCATATTATTCGCACTGTGCAGGGTGCACGGTTAGCTGCGAGCACTGGGGCGTCAGATTCGATAGGTGTCTTGGTCTCAATTGTACATCTCTGGCTTCCTACAGACGCCGGTTCGATTCTGGTGAAGGGAAGTGTATATACACGGGGTTTTCTCCGAGTGTATCCCGCTTGCTATCATGGTGGAAGGTGGAAGAGCGGGGTATAATCGACCTAGTGTGGTATAATTACCCGATTATACACCGGGGTATAATCGGGGTGATTATACCACAGTACCTTTTCGTTGTGGGCATGCGCAACTTACCGAGCTAAGCTTAAAACAGACGTCAGACGTCAGATTGTAGCAAATGGCTGCGGCTTTTGACTCGTATATATACCAGCTAGAAAACTCGACGTATTTGTTACGATTTTCGTATTTTAACATCACACTTTATAATGTTTTAGACTAGTATATTATAATTTTTCTTCGACGATCTATTGGCATATAAACAATATTGATTTTTACCGTAATAGTCTTTTAGTTTTTCGATTCCATGGTAATTATTAGCAAACGATTAAAAATTAGTACAGGAAAACACACAGCGCCATCTCTCGGCGGATTTCAGCAATGCCTAGTTGATGCGGCGTGTTTAAAGGGAGAAAGTCACCGACGCAGCATCGTCTGTAACTTCTTGTTGGAAAAAAATAATTTTATGAACTGATAAACTGATAAGCTAATAAAACGTAGCATTACGTTATAAATATAAATAATAACACAAAGAATGTTAGTCCTTTTGTTATTATTTATTTTGAATTGGGATATACTCCAATAAAACAGCCCTCTAGCTTTTGTGGATAATACGGCTAAAAATGTTTTCGCACTCAGCCGGTAACCAGACTAAACTAACTCATGCTAATTAATTTGAAATTATACCCCTCGCGCTACGCGCTTGGGATATAATTGGAAAATAATTAGCATTCGTTAGTTTTAATGTCAGGTTACAGGCTTCGTGCGAAAACAGTAGCCGTATTATCCACAAAAGCTCTGGGGCTATTACTACTGATTATTTACCGTCCGTTGCACGAGGGTTTTCTCAGGGTACTCCAGTTTCCTCCCTCATGCGGCAAAAAGCAACTGCCCTGATGGTGGTACCTTCCACTTAACATCTGTTGCTTGGGCCGTCAAAAAGCTGTAAGCTTATTGGCAGACAGACACCTTCTGTTAATTCTATTCTATTATGTGCTAAATAAAAATGTTCTAACCTCACATTTTTGCCTTGTTGTGCAAGACTTGTTAGACCTGTCTTGGACTATTCTTCCCCAATCAGTAAGCTCTGTTTCACGTCTTAACTTATAAACAAATTTGAAAACTGTCGAAGAAAACTCACGAAATGGTGTTTCCCTATTCGTGACATTCCTTATATAGTGAGCGGTTTCTTCGGCCTAAACTCCACCTCTTCGTGAGCGGTACACGTCACGGGCGACCTTATTTTTGTTTATCAACTCCTCACTAACACCTTTGACATCGACCCATCCGCCATGTTCTTCCGAAACTAGTCGCGGCCGTATTAGGTGTCGTCCAATAAACTTAGAGCTTTTTGAAGGCCAAAGCGACAGATGTTAAGTGGAAGGTACCGCCATCAGGGCCGTTGCTTTTTGCCGCATGAGGGACTCAACTGCCACTTAGCGTGTGGTGCTCCCTTGGAACAGCCAGCCTGAGTATGTTGTTTCGGCGCCATCGCGCGATAGCTTCAGGACTCGACTGACGTTTGGAGGGTTTGGTTGGTGTTTGCGGGACCGGGATGGTTGCCTTTTGAGTCACTGCTCGGCAAACGTCATTTTCTTATCGTTATCTTATCGTATTCTGCTTCGAACGAATCGTAAGAACCTTTTATAAAAAAAAAAAAAAAAAAAAAAAAGACAATAGTCGAACTCCCGGGCAGGTTATTAAAAAAATGTATAAAACACAAAAAAGTCAGCCAACTCCTATGCCGTGATGGAATGGCATTCCGTTAAAGTTGAAAAAAAAAATTTAAAACTCCCTTCTTAAAAGCGTCGTAAAAGCACACTCACGAACATAGGACTTTCCTATAAGGCTACTCTTCAGCTCGTAAAAGATCTGCAAAAGAATTTTTATTCTTCCTCTCAAAGCAGTAAATGCGTATAGGGATCAAAACTGTGCCACGGCTTACAGATGCTGAATCCGCCGCCCCACTAATAACAACAAGGGCATGCAATACAAAACTGGCACCGGGGGGCGGCTTTCATCCATATGGTCTTAAAAACGAAGCATCTTAAAGACAACTTGGCGGTTTTTGAACTGTCACATATTTAAGAGTGATTAAATTTTGAAAAAAAGTAGTCCAAATTAAAGAGTAAGAATTCTGTGTGGGAATAAGGCCTTACCTAAGGAGGAAAAAATTTGAAGCCCTAACATTGAAAACAAAATTGGGGTTGGTCGGTAGAAGCATTACTTTTTCATAAATTGTAGCGAACCGCAAAACGAGCTTGTGTGTATCTGGCGTGTTTTAAACACAGAGTAGCCTACATTTACACAAACATTAACATCGACACAGAAAAATATTAATAGAGGACTCTTACGAGCCTAGAATAGGTTTTGGACCAAAGAAAAACATTTACAGTTGTTGATTTAAACACAGCTGCTTTGTCTTTTTTTTTATTTGTCCAGTTTTGTCAATTCCCAAAACTCACTTGGTAATTTTATTTGCCAAGTGTGGTGTATAAAATTATTCCAATTTTTCCCGTATTTGTTTCTTGTGAGCCCCGGAGGAAAGTATATTTTCTTAGTTTGATAAGTTTTATTTTCCAGTTTGTCCGTACGTTTACCTTACTTTTATAAACATTGTTTTTGATTTCGTATAAGCCGTTAGTGATCTTTTGTGTCATGCACAAATCTGTTAAAATTGGAATGAGGGCTCGGATTTTTCTTAACAGTACTGTATCTACGTGTTATTTAAATTTTCAGTTTGGTCGATAGCTTTTTTTGTTTTTATTTTTTTTATTTTTTTTTTGAGCCTTAAGTCAGCCGAAGCAATTTACTGCTCGTATGGCTGAACCGGCTCAATTTTGAACATTACCAGACTTTTTGGAGAAGAAGAAATATCTGGTAAAGGGAGGAGACGAAAGATTGTCATCGTAGGGGCCGAAAGATTGGCCAGAATAGTTCCCATAGCCGGTGAAGGAGCGTGGTAGCCTCTCACGCTACCCTGGCCGGCAGTCCTGGCGAGGACTTTACCAGATCCGCAAAACCACAGTGATTCATTTAGGCCTAAATATTTAATGTGCTTGACAAATTCAATACTCTTGCAGTTTTTATCAAATGTTACATTATCACAGTAAACGTATGTTTATTTCTTCATACAGTACATATCCCATCCTTATTTTTTGAAAATTATTCTTTTAGTTCTTTCTTCGTTAATGTGTGTCCAGTTACCAGTCTTGAATTTAATTTTGTTACCGATCTGTCATACGAAGCTTGAATTTCCTAAAAGAATGTCGTCTGTTAAAAAGTATAATATTTAGTTTATTGTTCTCATTTAAAATCATTTACTCCAATTAAAAATAAAAACTGGACCTAGTATCGAGGCTAGATACTCCACCACTTAGTAAGATCATTTCACTAACACCATTACCGGCTTTCTGCGCAATGGTTGTGTTGGGTAAATAGCTGCCCAAGATGTCAAACAATTTTCCCATTTTATACCACCTTGTTTGTGTATTTTTTAAGAATACCTCTATCCAAAGAATCAAAAGCTTTTTGAAGATCAATAAAAATACCCCCTGCGTACTTTCCTACTTCTAATGCTGATGCAATCTGTAAGTTTACTTCTTTTAAGGCTTCGTTTGTGCTCCCCACCCCCACCCCCGCGCCCATTTCCTCTCCCATTTTTTTTAACCGAACCTTCTTGGGTTCAAAATTCGTTAAGTAAAAAATATTTTCAATGATTTTTCCAACAATAGGCTTTGATGTACCAAAATAATTTTTTTTTACCCTTTTTTGAAAAAGAAAAAAAAAGGAGTGATATCGTATCAAAAACCAAAACTGGTAAAAGGGGCCGCCAAGTTCCGAATGGTTCGGCCCTTTAAATGAGTGATATCAACACACCAAAACATCCGCCAACTTAATCGCACCGAATAATACTTTTTACGTTAAATGAAAACTTGAACACTTGCTACCGAAAGTAGCAATGTTCTACTTTTCATTTAACCTTCGAATTATTAAGCGGTGCGATTAACTTGGCGAATGTTTTGGTGTGTTGATATCACTCCTTTGAAGGGCCGAACCATTCGGAACTTGGCGGCCCCTTTTACCGGTTATGGTTTTTGATATGATATTTGTCTTACGTGAAGTATTGTCGACTATGAAAATTGTGAAAATTTGATCCGCGAGTAGCACCTATTTTTAAAAAAAAAGCTTGTTTGGTTGCAATAGTAGCCTAATACATCGGCGATTGTCGTGCTTTCCTTCGAGTTAACATATTGTGAACCGAAGACTTGAGCTCATTTCTTGGGTACACGATGACACCTGAATTGTTTCGTTGTTATTGGTGTTTACTTGTTATAATATGGCCTCTCAATGTTGGCTCACAATAATTCAGTGTAGTCTCCGTTGTGGATTTTCGTTTTTTATTAATATATTTTAATGTTAATTTCACATCTTTTGTCACGTGCAACGAAAAATCTACAAATGAGCAGAACGACAATTTAGCGGTTTCATGTAGGCTGCTCTTTGCACCCATCCGATGAAACACATACGTCTTCTCTGGGAAACCAACCCGTAACCACTCGATTAAGCTTTCCCCACTGTGCTTGGGCTCCTGAATCCTAACAAAGACGGGAAAGCCTAAGGCTCACAAGAAATAGCTAAATACAGATGCAAACCTATTTACGTTGCCTTTTGGACTTATATGTCAGACTGCCTGAGCGGGGAATCGAATCCCGGAAACTTTGGTTTCAAAGGTCCTGGGTTCGATTCCCCGCTCAGGCAGTCTGACATATAAGTCCAAAAGGCAACGTTAATAGGTTTGCATCTGTATTTAGTTAATCCTAACAAAGATAGCTTTTGAATCTTAATTTTTTTTTGCTTTGTCCCCCCCCCCTCGTTTTCCGCAATAGATACATCCTGCGATGCAAGGGGTAATAATATTTTTTTGTATATTTATAAATTACAATTAATCATTTGTGAAATTACAGGTTTTTTACGTTGGTTTCGTCCTTGTTTGTTTGCTTTCGTCCACTTTTATTTTGCTTTCGTTCATTGTTATATACTCTGCGCAATACAAATATGGACGAAAGCAAAATGAAAATGAACGAAAGCAACAAAAGAGGACAAAACCAAAGTAAAAAAAAAAAAAGCTTTAATTTCTAACCAGGGGAAAATGGGCGGGGGGGGGGGGAACACAGCTCCGATCGTAATAGCCATGTCACCTTTTAATTCACTTTAGGCTTATAATAAAACCGGCTCATATATTCCAATGTCTGTCTAACCTATTGTAAATTCATATTCGTCTACCAATAATTTCCTTACGATCGGAGGTTTTAAAATCAGAGGCAGTACAGATGAAAAGGATTTATGGCAATAGATCGCCCGCCGTATTTAAATTTTAAGACATTTGCCGAAAAAATAACAAAGTGTAGTGATAAAATAACACAACCAGCCCCGTCAGAGTTGTCAAACGGCAGTCTGACGCATGCGCGTTTTGTCCACATCTTCACGGTTAAATTATATACGTCCAAATCAATCTAGTTGCGTATTCAGCGTGCACATGCTTTATGGTGATGACGCATTTTGATTTCATTTGTTACCGATAATTTCTCATCTACGCTTTTAACCTGCACCCTCACATCATAGCTTCATCATCATCATCACCTCTTAGCTGTCCGTTAATAGAATTCACCCTATTATACGCCCACTTTTCATTTACAGTTTATAAGACGCCGATTCCACCCTTTTTCACACCCCGCACCCCGCCACCCATTCACAATCCTGCCGAGGACGCCTTGCCTTTCGAATCGGCAGCCAGCGTTCGCTCCCCTCCCCTTCTCCAACCGAGGAGCAAAGCCAAGCAAGCCAAGTTTCTCCCCCGATGACGTTCTTGACGTCATAGCCTGGCTGCAACCTGACGTCATCGCATTATCGTCAACGTCAGTGGTTTCCAGCGCTGGTGGTTGGGCGTGGCCTACGCCCACGACTGCGTCCTTCCAGGATCCAATGAATGAAAACCGGAGGTTCATTCAGGGGACCCCAATACTGTTGCGCCAAGCTGGCGTTCGCTCGTTGCTGGTACGGGGTCCTCTTTCCTAACATCACGGTGCGCGAAGTAAAGTAGCACGACGGGATGATAGTAAATGAACGAATGTGGCGAAAGGGGATAAAAATTGGAGATTAACCAAAACTGAAATGATGAAATAAATTTGGTTATCTCGCAGAGAGTTTATCCTTCATCACAGGGTGCGAATAATTCAGCAGACAGGTGCGTTGTGTAAATGAACGAACGAATACGGGAAAGGAGACATTCATGTGAAATTAACAAAAACTAAAATGATGAAATAAAGTTGGTTATCTTGCAGAGAGTTTATCCTTCATCACGGGTCGCGAAGTAATTCAGCAGACAGGTGCGTTGTGTAAACTAACGAATGCAGGAAAGGGGATAAAAATTCGGGATTAACAAAAACTGAACGGGATGAAAAGAGGTTTGGCAGAGAATTTTATCCTTCATCACGGGGCACGAAGTAAAAGAGCAGACAGGATAAATGCAGAAATGAACGAATGCAGGAAAGGGGGACACAAATTTGGGATTAAATTCGTTACTGTAGAATGAACGAATGCAGGAAAGGGGATACAAATTCGGGATTAAAAACTGAACGTGATGAAAGAGGTTTGGCAAAGAGTTTATTCTTCATCATGGGGCACGAAGTAAAATAGCAGACAAGATGACTATAAGTGAACGAATGTATAGGAAAGGGGATAAAAAAAATCTGGTTTAACAAGGGATGGGAGTAGTTTGGCAGATAGGTCATCCTTCATCATGGGGCACGAAGTATAGCAGACAGAATAACCGTATAAAATTCGGAATTCGGGAAATTTATGATATAGGAATAGGTTTCGTTATATTGCAGAGACTTTGCCTTTAAAGCCCGAAGAGTTGAGTTCAATTTTTTCGCTTGGTGTGTATGTTTTTAGGTTAATTGTCAAAACTTAATAATTGTTAGCCATGCTTTATTTTTTTGTAGGCCTATTATTTATTAAGATGTAGAGCTAAATAATAGGCCTAACATCACGCAGGAAAAACGGAAATGAGAAAGGATGGACTTGCAGATGAAGGAGTGTGGAAGGGGGGGGGGGGGGAGATGGAAATTTGGGATAAACAAAACTGAAACATGGTGAAGAGTTTTGAACTTTACGTCGTAGAGAGTTTACGCTTGAAGCTTGAAGTGTTTGGATAATACTATATAGCCTATACTTCTTAGCCTACTTTTCATCTGTTTAATAAACCTGCTAACGTCTTTGTGCGCAGACCTTCTGCACCTGCGTGACTGCTTGAATAACTTGTTTTGGAAATCACTGACGGGACTGTCTCAACCACAATAGTATAAAATACACCAATTTTTTTCTTTTTTTTCTTCTTTTGCGGCCTTTCTTATAGGCCTCGGTAACTTGAAGGTAAAAGAGTACACGACAAACGAAGCTAAGAAAAATCTCTAAAATCAAAGCTTCTTAGAAAATGAAAAGCCCCAGAAAGTGGGACAGGCAACAAGTATTCGCCATTTTATTTGCGACGTGAATGCATGCTAACAGTTAGCTTAACCCTTTCTGCCCGATTTTTTCTTTCAATGGAACTAAGGATATTTCTTTCAGAAAGATGACTGAAAAACGCGCATATACGACTTAATTCGTGAAAAATAGAAACACACTTCCAGGCAAAAGTCATAGTCAAGTATCGGCTGAAAAAGCAAACAAAACGGCGTAGGCGTGTTTTTTTTTTCGTTTATCAGGCAAGAATCAATAGTCTGAAATATTTGCCTTGCCGAATTTTGGCTTTGTTTTCTTTAATCTGTGATCTTTGTTTTCTTTCCTCTGTGATCTTTGTTTTCTTAGTGAATTGGGAAGCGCGGGTTAAAAGTAAGGAGATTAAAATAGGAATTAAGAAGAAGACAGTGATCGGCTTTGATCACGGCTCGCTGACTGTCTCAGGCGTTGAATCATCGAGTTGTTTCACGGGATCAGCTGCATAATTCGTGCGACATCGGCAATGTTCAATTCCAATGCCAAAGGATCAGTCAGTCCCTCTCCATTGCTCGGCTCTGGTACTTATGGAAAACCCCTAACAATGGAAAAGCTGTATCTGAAGCATTTCGAAGGGCGTATGAATACGCCGTTGATGCTAAATGTCTTGTTGATGGTTTTAAAACTTATGTGCGAACAGTTCTAGAGTACGGTATGGATCTGCGTGGTTTGGAACCAATATTTAATGAAGGCACTACTCGTAAAATTGAAAATGTGCAAAGAAAATTCATTAAATTCCTGCCTTGCTGTTACAAATTAACCTACACTAACAGCGTATGGTCGTTTTGGACTTGGAATCGTTAGAATTTAGGCGACTTGTTAAGCTGCACTAAAAATTAATTAAGTGGTTCTCAGGAACGCACGTATGGGTCTTGTCTTAGCGCATGAAACGTTATTTACGACATTGTCTTTAAAAAAAAAAAAGGACCAATCACGCATTAGCACTTTCACCAAACATTACCTGGAGCCGATGACCACACGAGCTCTTTTCTCCGTTCACGTGATCGCCTGGAAACGAATCTAAGATCGTTCAGATGCAAGTCACAACTGAAAACTTGGCTCTAAAAAATGACTTTTATCAAATGTGCAACTTTTGCACGCCGATTTTGGCATTAAAACATAGATATTGTACTCGACAACAAAACGTAAGCTGCTGAATTCGTTTTGTTTGGTAAAGAAAAAAAAGGCCATCGCCTGCATCTGAAAAATCACGAATGAAACGTAAAAAAAAAAACGCCGCCCGCTCGCATCAATTTTTTTTTAGTACCACTCCCGAGAACCATTTAATTAATTTTCAGCGGCATAAGAGAGCAGTGACACGACGTAGTATTATTGTATATAACTCTATGCTGGAGCCTTAATGGGTTAGCTGCAAGGGGCACTGCAGAGCGAAACAGAAGGGCGTCATACTGAAGCCGATGCTGTTAAGAGTGATTTCTTAGATCTAAAACTCCGGATTTTTGTTGTTGGAGAAAATAACGTTATTTTAAGCCTAAGAAATCCGCTCTTCCTTTGTTTTTCCCTCCATTTTTATGTAGACTGCTCTATAGGCTGGTGTACCTGTTATACGTGTACGTGAAATTTACCAGAGCGATGGTCCTCCACTAACTTAAGGAAAATTGGCTTAAAATTGTGCACATAAATCATCAGTACTCCACTACGTGTCGGGGCTATCTGCAACCCCCCCCACCCCCCGTCTCAAGTTCGTTTAAATAATCAAATGAATACGTCTTGTGTCAAGATTCCCACAGAAATTAAAGGGATATACCTCCCAGCGCCATTTTTCTCGATCCTCCACATCAAGTACGGCTCCAAAGGTCTAGTTCCTTACCGTTAGTCTTTCCCTAGCTAAAAATCTTTTTTTTTAAATGTGGCGTCTAGGAGATTTTCTGTTGAATATAATGGAATTTTATTTACAAACGACCCGTAACTATATGATGCTTTGCGCGCTTACAATAACCATGACGTTTCATCTCTGTGTGCGCATGTACTAATTTGCCAGTAATTACCATGAGATCAAAAATCTAAAAGCGTAATGCGATAAAAATTAAAATTAATTATTCCAATAGATCGCCGAAGCAAAATTATAAAACACTAGCCTAGAAAATTTTAAATTGTGATGTTAAAATACGAGAATCATTCCGGTTTATGTCAACAAGATTAATGCGTTCATGCTGGTTCGTCTATTAGGTACAATGCCAAATGAGACAGTAGCTACCTTTGTGTTCGCATTTGTGAGGAAGGCGACGAGCGCGAACTGTTATAAGGCAGGCGGAATGTTATAAGGAAGGCCGGGTGTCCCTTTAAATTAAATGAACATAGGATTTTTAAAAGCGTATTTTTAAAAGTTTAAAAACCTTTTGCTTCCTAGTCGGAAGATGTTGGCAAAAACACGGAAAGGAATTCCAGATCTCTCTCTCTAGCAATTGCTTGTTCGAAGTGAAGCTCAGTAGAATAAAACTTTATGAAGAGGCTACTCCGTGGTGAGAAAACCTGGAGGGTCGAAAAAACGGTTAGAAAACTAATCCCCGTGTATCATCAATAGGGTGATGAAGAGAAAAAATACGACATAATTAAAAAAAATACCGAACGAACCAAAAAATTATCAAGCGTGCGTGTAAGAGGTATGTGAGGTTTCATAGCCATTGCATTGGTTTTTTTTTTAATTTTATTTACGTGTCTAAAGGTGGAAAATATCAGTAAGGTTTCCCGTGGACTAAACACTACGGCAACATTATGGTATATGAAACCTTAAACGAAAGGTTGATTAGTCATGTTCCTTTCCTGTTTTGGCTTCGATTCAGTCCAACCATACTTTAAGCATCAAACGAGTTCGTTTTTGTTTTCTAATAGAATAACATTTAGTAAATAGAAAATAAATCAATTAGCAGATTGTTGCTTGCAGCATGGGTACCGTTAATCGAGAACGTAAGCCTACGGCGTGCTTTTCTTTATTCATTCAGAGTAGCGACAGTAATATGTGCAATATATTTTCACTTTTGGAATAGACGGTTTGTCTTTCTGGAGATACCCAGTCAAGTATTCGACCTTACCTGCCTCTCTCGCTCGGCCTACAAGTGTTATTCCCTATTTTATCTATGTTTGTAGTTCGAAGCGTTACAGAACAGCATATTTGGGGTATGTAACTATTAGGCCGCCCGCGCACTGAGCGACTTGGCCGGGCGGCCAGGTCGCTGCAGCCAATGAGAATGCTTACCGTTTATGTAATACCACGCACTAATCATTTTTATTGGCTGCAGTAATCTGGCCGTGCGACCAAGTAGCTCAGTGCGCGGGCGGCCTTACAGAATTGGCAAAAACCTTTTATCTCCCACTTTCTAATTTCATCAAGGGAAAATGATGCTCTTAAACCATTTTGTCGTAATAATTTGATTTGATTTGTTTCGCTGATCAGGCTTTTGGCCTTAAAAGTGGGGACAGTTGCACGCGAACGACGACGTACAGACAATTTTTCCCTATGCCCCAGCTGGTAGTTGCCACTGTTTGCAGCGAAGCCATGCGGCAAAGCCAACAAATAGAGAAAATTGGGGCTGCTGGTGAAAAATCATTCGTGGGAGCCAGAATTCGTTGTATCTGTGCTGCGGTGCGCCCAACAGCGTAACTAAATATTGGTGACTCGATTTCGTTATGAATCTATTTATTTATGTTGGGGGGGGGGGGGGGGAATCAGTGTCACATACTAGAAACGGTAGAATAGAAATGCATAGAGATTTCGTTATCTATGTCAATACTAGAAGGGCAAACATTAGTTCAATTGTACAAAATGCGAATTATGTTTGCCGTTTTGCTTTTTTCTATGAATACGAGTGTTGGCTGCATTCAAGTTAGAAGACCTAATGGTTGGCCAAAGGCTATTTGCTCTTTTATCGATATTTATTTACAAGGAGTTACGAATTTCTGTTAAAACGGGAGGGGTGGGGGGGGAGCCGCAATGCATAAACAATTAAACGTAATATTAAAAATAACAAAGGTAAAGAATGAGGTGCAAAGAAAATTTTAAAAATTGTTACAGCCAAGTCGTAATTTCTCGCCATTGTCAAACGTTGCCTGTTCTCGCATCAATACCAGCTCCTATAGCTGATCAAACAAAGGTAAAAAAAAAAAAAAAAAAACATGGCGTTTTGCAGCGAGAATTAAAAATCCAACATGGCGCCCATTCCGGGTTTGTCGAAACGGAAACAAGCCCTCGAATGCTGGCATTCAGAAATCAGTCCAACATTTTGTACTGCCGTAGGAATCGCTTCTTGTTTAAATTCCAGCTGCGAGAATGCAAAAGCGAGTCGATGCATAAGCGTGCAGCTATTGAGAGTCGCTGCGCGAACGCTTCCAAATGTAATCCGCGCATTAGGCCTAAAATATTTATATTGTAGTTCACGCCATAGTTGTGCCGATACACGAACCAAAAGGGTTTGAGATTTACAATTTGTAATTTTTTTGACGCAGCCCCCCAACAAAAACTCGCCACACATTGTAACTACATTGTTTCGTTGGCAAATCGTCGGGCTGCAATCGTCCAGCGGTTCTTTGTCTCGGATAATTCTGACACAAAGCTTTGGGCTCATTTGGTCTACGTGCACCCATTACTGGATAACCAGGTCTGGTCGCCACGACTGTTGAAGGATATTGACGCGATCAAATCGCTCCAGAGGAGATTTACAGAACATTTACCTGGGCTATAGGTAAGGAAGAATATTACGAGCGCTTAAGTGTTTTAAAGTTGGACACTCTAGAATGTCGACGCCTGAAGGCTGAGTTGATCTATCATAGGGCCTTCGAAACCCTTTTTTTTTATCTATTTTTTTTTTTACGTTTGCACTAACTGCAGAACTCGAGGAAACCATCTTAGGATTATTAACTAGGGGTTTAACTTGAATTGTAGGAGATCCTTCTTCGCTTTAAGAGTGATCTCTGCATGGAATTCGTTGAGCGACGGATACTTTTAAACAAGTGCGATCTGAGGGCTCACCTATTCCCTGTGGAAAGTTGTCCGTAACATTTCAAAAACATTTTTAACAAGTAAATCTTACACTCTACGAGTATACTCCGACGTATGAAAAGTTGTTATTTTAAAACCTCGGTATGCTATTAGTGGTCCTCCCTATATTCTTCCATTTCCATTTTGCACTTTATCTGAAGCAAATAAACATTTTTATTATTTATTATTACACAGATAGCAATTTTTCCAAATCTCCCTCTCCTTTCCTCCTTTTAATTCCATGACCCGTGAACACAATCATCGAGCCCGCATATACGAGAGGTATTAACAGCCCTCTGGCGTAAAACCACGTTATCATCAACCCTTCTAATCCAAGCACGACGCCCAATGCCACGAAACGAACCCTACAACACGAATTAGCATGTCACTGTCTATAACAATAACAACAACGACAGAAACTAAATGAAGCTTGAGCGTGCGTAACACTAATCACTTAAACAACAGCCCTATTGAAGAGAGAGAGGTTGGGGGGGGGGGGGGGAGGGTTAAAAGGGTGGCGTTCGATGGACTGATAGCTGTAGGATCGTTGCCCGCAGCGTGTTCAGTAGCTTTTCGAACGCCTTCAACTCTCTCCCTCCTAACCCTTTCTATTCAGTCAACCCTAGATAGCTCTACCTAAAACCAGACCCCCTCCCAATCCATGTCGTTCGAATGTGAAACGCAAGGTTAGGGAATAACCCAGGCAAAAATCAAGACTAGTTTCAGTCAATATTAAAGGGATATACCTCCCAACGCCATTTTTCTCGATCCTCCACATCAAGTACGGCCCCAAAGGTCTATTTCCTTACCGATAGTCTTCCCCGTGCTAAAAATCCTTTTTAAAATGTGGCGTGTATAGGAGATTTTCTGTTGAATATAATGGAAATTTTATTTACTAACGATCCGTCACTAAATGATGCATTGCGCTCGTACAATAATCATGACGTTTCATCGCTCAGTGTACATCTACTAATTTTCTAATAATTACCATGAGATCTAAAATCTAATAGACTAATGCGGTAAAAATTAAAATTAATTATTCCAATAGATCGCCGAAGCAAAATTATAAGACACTAGCCTAGAAAATTATAAATTGTGATTTTAAAATACGAGAATCACTCCGGTTTGTGACGACACAATCGTTGACTTGATTCTGTCTCGTGTAAAAGCCAACCGAAACAGCAGCTATGTGAGGAACGCAGCTACCACCCCAGTCGACCTTGGCACTGTAATTCCTCGGATGTTGATCTGCGCGTAGCTGTAATTTGGCACGCGGAATGTTATTAGGCAGGCCGGGTGTCCCTTTAAAGGGGGATTGCCACCAGGGAGTAGAAAGTCTAGCAGCTCCTACAGTCGCACCGATAACTTCACAGAAGGGCCTTGCTAGCGCAAAGAGCGCAAGGACCACAGTAGCACAGACAACATGGCGCAGGAAATCGTAGATTAAGTCGGCCCACATTGGAGTTCAAAGATGCCGCCAACAGCGTTCTTTATTATATAATCTAAAAGCAGTAACCATCACAAATGCCGGTTAAAAATGTATTAGCTTTTACGCACCTATTTTACATTATAGGCGTAATTGTCAGATTTTAGGCCTAACTTTTACCCATAATTTTAATTTCGTGAGTAGTAGCTAACGGAGATTTGAATTGTTTAGTAAGCCTATTCATTTTGGCAACACGGTGCGCCTCCAGTCACACAGCTAGTGTGTGTTACAACGTAATGCGCAGCGTAGCCTATATAGATCAGTGGTGGTAGTAGGGAAGTGACGGGAAAGACGCAAGAGAGACGTCGTAATATGCTGTTGACAAAGCCAGCATATCACATAGCTAACACATTTTAACCGGAAATTGCGATGGTTTCTCTTGCGTCTTTCCCGTCACTTCCCTACGACCACCACTGATCTATAATAGGCTACGCTGCGCATTACGTTGTAACACTAGCTGTGTGCCCGGAGGCGGACCGTGTTGCGCAAATAAATAGGCTTACTGAGCAATTCAAATCTCAGTTAGCAGTGCTACTTACGAAATTAAAACTATAGGTAAAAATTAGGCCTAAAATCTGATAACTAAGCGTAGTTTTAGATTTTAGGCATAATTTTCAGCTTTCAGTCCTAATATTTACGTTTTAATTTTAGGAGAAACGGACTCGAAAATAGGCTTAAGGCTTAATTTTCAGGTTTTAGGCTTAAATTTTTTTTACATGCTGTTTTAGTTTCGTAAGTATAGCAGCTAACCGAGAGAATTTGGTTGAGAGTATATGTAGGCCTATTCATCCATGCAACGCGGTATCGAGACTATTTTAAATGAACTTAATGTGAGTGAGTCGCCTACGAAATCCTCTTTGTTTTTATGGTTGGGCGTTTTCCTGTAGTGTTTAAATGCGACAATTAAATGCTATTAATTCACTGAGTTACGTCGAGTAAGCCTTTTAGCTGTAAAGAAGCAACGATGTTTCAATATGCCGTATTTTATAACTAATTTCTGGTCGCTGTATCCATAAAAACAAATCTTGAAACCCGTTTGTTTCTGTCTGGTTCCATTCTGTATAGTTGAAAAAGCGACGGACTGACAAAGTCGCTGCAGTTCCCCCCTGCACGGAAGACTAAATAGGTTAGATTGTAATTAACAATGTCGTATGTAATTTTTCATACTCGTATTTGCTTATTTTTCTGTGGTAACAGTGTCTTTAATAATAACGTATTTTGCAACAAACATCACACACACACACGTACTTTGCTTCGTAAAGGGTCGTTTTCTTAAGGCCTCTCCAGACAGAAGAAAATTTCGTGCGAAGCTGTGCGTAACTACGTGCCTACAAGGTCAATATTGCAGTAATCGTGTCGTTGGTGTTGCGTTAAGGACGAATATTGAAGTCTTTTTTACACCATACTGCGTCGGCGTGCAGCCGCGAGAAGCCAGTCTGGTTAGGGCTTGAATCATAACTACAAAAAAACTATGCAAGAATTATGCGACTATCCTGCACGCTAAATACAAGTCGGTAAAAAGGAACAACCGTTATACAGACAGCAGCAGCACTATAAACATGACTGAAAAGCCTGAAAAATACAAGGGTGGGGTCAATTAAAATGTAGACGATACATAATAAGAGTCATAAATATTTTATTAATTGAGATTTTCATGTTCTCATAAGTCAGGTGTGTTAAGAAAACTTTAAATTTTGTTGGCATGACGTTGATTTCAATTCGTCGATGTAATGTATGCTAAAATTGAGCTCCCTTCAATTCAATACATTTTGCTATTCTAAGCAGGGACGTGCACAGGCCCCCGAGAGGACAGGGGCAAACATTTTCTGGGACTTTTTTGGGGTGTTTCAACCTCTCTCTTCTTCCCCCCTTCCCTGTAGGACTTTAACCGATTCTGCCACTCTTTGCACCACACTTTCTTAGCCGCTATTGTCCTTTTTTGGAGTTTTTTAGGCTCTTTTACAACACCGCTCCACCGAAAAAGGGCACTTTTTTCAGAAAAAAGGGGCACTTTGCCACGAGGGCAGGGGCTACAGCCCTCCCCCCCCCCCCCCTGTATGCACGTCCCTGATTCTAAGTGTGTAGTTGTTGATGACAGACTGAAGAGTGTCTTGCGTCGTAACCCGAATAACCCCGCGAACGCTTAACTTGAGTTTGTGGATTGATTTAGGGTTAAGTTTGAAGACTTTTTCCTTTAGGTGCCCCCCCCCAAAAAAAAAGAAACAAATTATCGAAATTCAAATTGTCACATTTGCTGGAGATGAGGCTACAAACGCTTAAACGTCGTTGTTTATCTCTTTCTGAAAGTTCCTGAGGCATTTGAATTTTGTACGGGAAAAGTTTTAAGTTTTTCTTTATAGCATTGTTTGCAGCAATGTTCTTTTAATTTTGAGAGATAGAGATCGCTGTCTTGATGACGGTCTTGAACTTCTTCTCAAACTTTCACGCCATGTCTCCACATTCCCTGGCGTACGAACTGTCACTGGACGATGTGATTGTTCTGAATTTTTGTTTTAAAACCATAGTTCCAGTTTCCTTAAATTTATTACCAGCCGCAATATTGTTGTTCGCTTTGTAACATGGTAGAAGTTTGAAAATTGTTTACGAAACTTACTCTGCACCTTTGCTGCAGATTGCATTTTTGTCAACTTTTCAACAATGAAAACACGATGTTGAATAAGTATGCTGAACTGCCATCTTTGGAATGCTGCGGGAGTCAAATCAACACTGCAGAAACAAAATTTAAAGTTTTCTTAACACATCTGACTTACCGAGAACACGAAAATATCAATTACTAAATTATTTATGATTTTTCTTGTAACACGCTATTTACGAATAGCAGGGCGCACCTTGTGTGAACGCATATGGTGCACCTTGCAGTTACATAAGCTGCTTGGCGTCCTGTCAACTTCCGTCTACACCGGAACTTGGACGAACGCCAACAGCCTGGAACGAGGCTACTCCATTGTTCAAACCAGTTAGAGCCGGATCCAACCTGTTAGCGGTTACGCAACGTAATGCCTCAGGCGACTTCTAGTGTTCTGGGCCGTGTATAAATACATGGACCATGGGAAGGGACTTGGTGTGGGGCAGACACCTCGAAAGGTTGTCTCTCTGGACTCAGCTCAGGATAAGACCAAGCTTGTAAACTTATGTTTTATGCCTAATATGTGTTCTCATTGCATAGTCCCCTAGCTACGCAGTAAGGAGTAAATTGGCTTTAAGATTATTCTTGATTTCAATAGCCTACTCCCTGAGTACGTCACATTCTTTATCGCCTACATTTTTATTGACCACCCTTTACAACAACAAACGAAGTTTCGGGGATGTATATAGCACACAAACAGACAGACATACAAAATTAAAATTCAATCTAGCATTAAAGGCACAAAAATCCTTCCGGTATGTCGTGTGGCCAGTTGAGGCTAGCGTTTGCAACATTTACACAGGTTCAAGTTAATGTCACAAAATCATCTCGCACGAAAGAAAAAAACAAGAAAATATTTGTGTTGGCAACATTTACATAAGTTTGAACTAATGTCGCAAAACTGCGTCGTACAGGATAGCCAACATGGATGCATGTACCTTTAAAGCCGTTTTCCCTTGGCAAAACACGCGCCGCACTTTTAAAGTATATCCCGTATACCGGGTGTCCCAAAAGTCAGGGTCATACCGGGTGTTCATACTGATATACCGGTGATTTTTATCTTTGTTCATGCCCGGTAAACTAACATACCAGGTATATACTGACACAGACGTTAAGACGATGTTGGTACAAAAGCGGATATAGATAAGGCGACGGTTACCTCATGCACTCATGGGAGTACTCGGTTTCTGGTTGGGCCCCCTAACACCCCCTCTCCACCTCACCCCTACAAAAAAAAATAATAATAATAAAAATTCTACAACCGCTTTTCGAATACCCACAATTTTTTTTTGGCAACAACACGAATTAAATTCATTGAATCCGGGTTTGCGATGCTGGGAAACGCTAAGCAGTTCCCACCCCGATTTCGTTGTCCGTCTAAACACACCACGTGACTCCATTTATTTAAAAACATCAGCTCGTAAATTTTGGTCAGGTAGAACTCCGATCGACACAGGCAACTGACTAGCTAATAAGCAAGTCATTAGTGCTTCGATAACGAAAGCATATACCCAGTGATAATGACGGAGGCGGTTAGAAGGGAGGGGGAGGGGGGGGAGTATTTTGGGTTGGGGGGGGATTGGTGGGAACCTAAGATGTACGCGTCTGGCTTTTCATTGCTGGCACACGTAGAGACAAGGTTTTAATTGCTAATGCCAGATATATGGCCGCGAGCCAACACCCTTGGCGTCATTGTGACGTCGTCATGACGTCACGGTGATTGGTTCCAGTGGAGGGAATAAACACTATTTTGTTGTCACATTGGATTTGCCCCAATTACTGTGAGCTAATTCACAAAGTGACCAAATCCCCGAGGTAGTTAGCCTACCAGTTAGTACTGCCAGTAACGTGCACAGGGAAGGGTGCGGCGAGGGCATTTCCCATGCCCTTTCGGAAAATGTCCTTTTTGTAAAAAAAAAAAAAAAAAAATTGCCTTTTTGTGCCGACATTTGCTGTGCGGCGGTGCCTGCGAAAGGACCTAAATGCCTAAAAAGGACCTAAATGCCTAAAAAGGACAATAAAGATCTGGACAAGGCTATAAAGACCGGGAAAGGACAGTAAAGGCCTAAAACGGGCAATAAAGGCCTGAAGAGGCCAGAAAAACCTAAGAAATCGAAGGTAAACAGTGAGAGCAAAAACAAGGCCCTGGGAAAGAATCTCCACTAAAACTTACTGTGCCCTTTTACTAGAAAACTTGCCCTTGCCCTCCCACTCACACTTATAAAATATTGTACTTATTTGTCGTGTCCTAATTTTTATTCCTATGGTTAATAAACTGCGCATGTTTTTACATAATCTGTGTACGTTGGACAGGGTCACATTATTGAGCTGGGTCACTGGGTGATTACATAAATTGACCCGGTGTGACCCAGCGTGACCCATTGACCTAGTGTGACCCAGTCTGACCTAGTGTGTTGCAAAAGGGAACTACCAGAACCCCACCTCAGCAAATCGCTGAAGGAAGGGGGACTCCCTTTTGGGGGGAGTTGGGATTCCCATTCAGCTAGTTAACTCTATTACAAACAAAAACGTCATGTGTGCCATAAAAATGGGGTTATATGATTGAATTTTCACTTGTTAAAATGTACACGGATAAAAATTGATCATT
>JAHWFP010003295.1:0-22836 GCA_023313725.1 Lithobius niger
ATAAATTCCCTGAATTTCAGTATATGTTTATCAAATTCCCTGATTTTCCCCTGACTTGTCCAGACTTGATAAATTCCCTGAATTTCATTATATGTTTCTAAAATTCTCTGATTTTTCCCTGACTTGTCCAGACTTGATAAATTCCCTGAATTTTCCCGGGTTTTCAGGTAGAACGCCACCCTGAATAACATAGCTGCGGTATCTGATGCATTGTATAGCCGCCGCGAGCGCGGCAGCACGAGCGAGGCAGGGACATTTATACGATTTTCCATTGTACGAATTTCATGTTTGACGCTTTTTCATTATACGAATTTCGAGTTAGACTATTTTCCGTTACACTGTTATACTGTATGCGTTCTTCCAATTATGGGAGTTACCAGTTGGATAAATACCCTTTGCCCCCTCCATCGCACATAAAGCATTAGCAGTGGCGTTAGTAGCCGCAACTATACCGCCAGGGCCCCGCATAGCATTGGAAGTGGTAAGATGTGGTATTTAGTTAACTTTCTAATCTATAGTTTAACGAAGCAGACAGCATTCTCATTGAGCCATTATTTAGTTAGTGCTGACTATTTGCTTCGTTACCATTTAAAGGCACATAAATCCCTCCGTTATGGCCGCTTTACTCTGCGTCACCTACGCTAAAATATAGTTCAAATGACCGCAGCGCGCATTGCTCTACGACATTAGTCATACTCATTTCGGGGCCGCTGCAACGTGACACAACGTACGACCAAGTCGCAAACTTGAGCGAAGGATTAATTATCCTTCCTCCAGGGCCGCGGCTTGCCAGCGATGTGGCGGGAGTTATATACCGCTCGGACCGAGCCGTTTAAAACAAGCCTAATAACATTCACGCCCCACTACTGACATCTTCATCGTACCCTTAGACCAGCAAATGAAAGGTAAATCAGTTTATATAAAACTATTTCCGGTAATGTATCGAGTGAAACTGTTAAAATATACCGGAGGGAGTTATGTGCCTTTAAGCAAGTGGTTAGAGAAAAGTTGCCACTCATTGTTAATAAGGGAAGTAATGGTAAGGACGTATTTATGCAACGACTCAACCTTTGCATTCTCTCAGCTAAGGCTGCACTGGGACAGAGGTTGACGACCAAGCTGTCGACGCGCCATTAAGCCTCAATCCCCCCTCTCCTTCTCAGCTAAGAAGCTAGAAATCATCTGAAATGCCGACTCGTAACGAAAACAGTCAATAATATGAGTTAAGAAACGACTGGGAAAATTGTTTCCTCGGCAGGATTGTTTATCTGGTTGTCAAGGTTTATTACACGACTGCAAAAATTTAGTGAAGCAATGTCGGATTTAGCTAATCCAGGTAGAGTTGTTACCATGGTAACGAAGCCATTACTTAGTTCAATTCTAGCTGCGAGAATGCAAAAGGCGAGTAGGGGCAGAAACGTGCCTTTAAGCCATTTCTCTCTATTTGGGAGTAAATAACGACACGTTGTTCCAAAAAGTAATTTAAGAAAAAAAAAAAAGGCGAGGGAATACCTCAGTTGTCAGTCTTTTGGGGTGTATACTAACGCCCTCTACTGACTGAAAGCGCGGCAACCGGACAAATGACCGAATCAGCGGCGTTATTGCCACCATATTGTTCAATCCAGTCACGGATGCTATTTTGCATGTAAGGTCCATCCTGTAGTATGCACTGTAACCATAACCATCCCAAGCCTGATTATACAGATGTTGCCCAAAATCTCTGGTCAAAGACCTTGGATATTTCCTTGGTGTCAAACTGTCATAAACCTGAGCATAAATCTTATTTAAAGGTGAAATTCACCAAATGACAGGCATTAGCATCTAGCGCCGTCTGCCGTTATTTGGTTCTATGTCGCACTTGATTTCAACAAGCGAAGGCATGCGCAAAGAAATGGCTTTTTACGGAACTAACAAGCCACGTGCCTCCTTAATGATTGAATGTAAAGTTGGTGCGCCCACGTGCACCAGGGAACAAGAGGTCAAGGTTAATGATATCACTGTCACTCGATGGCGCCTATCTAGCGGTTCAAAATCTGCGTTCGAAACGGTCGATAGCTGGAAAAAAAGCGCCCGTGATGTCGTTAGGCTTAACTTTACTGCTTGCTCCGTGGTGCACATGGGACGCACCAACTTTACACTCAATAATGAAGGAGGCACGTGACTTGTTTATCTCATAAAAAGAAATTTATTTGTGTTCCTGCGCTTGTTGAAAGTAAGGGGTAGACAGAACTAGATAAGCGGTAAATGGCTATAGATGTTGCAGCTTGTCATTTGGTGGCAATCCCCCTTTAAGTCACAGTTTACATTTCACGTTTTGGTAGGGTAACCCCCCCCCCCCTTTAAACGGACATTTTTCCTACCCCTACCGGCCCTTTCCTCCCTCCCTCGCAAGGTATTCCTCATTCGTGTTCCACACTCCACCATTCTAAACTGCCCAACATGTGTGTGTTCGAAAACACAAACGGATCGATACTAAGCTTTCACCCAGGCGTCCTTCCCTTCCTTTCCTTCCAATGTCCCGGATGAGGCTTTAGCTGGTCATTGGCCTAAACCTTGACATTGACATTGATTCTCTGTGCGCCCGGAGAAAGTGGGTCTTCGCCGGGCAGCCTCGCTCTGTTTTCCGCGAGCGAATTCGGCTTCCATCACACCACTATCGTTCCATCAGCGGGCGGCTGCTGAACGTTTTGTAGCCAGAGTGGAGGAGGAATGTTGCGGGCGGGAAACAGTGGCACCATCTAGTGGCGGTTTTTTGCACCATAAAACACGGGGAGAGGGAAAACGAGAGAAAGAAAAAACTGGTTTGAAAACCTAGTGGCCCACTTTTCTCATGATCGCTACTCATCGTTCGTCCTAAGTATGCGGTGGGGAAAAAAAAAACTTTGGTGTTGGTGCGCCGTGGGTGGTGAAGTTGGCGTTGGGCGAAGCGCCGTAGTTTGTAACGGATTTAACCGGAATTATTTTAGTGCTTAATAAGGCATTTGTGAAACTCACTTATCTTTGCTCTGTTTTCTATTTATGTATTTATTTATTTATTTTTGTTGCACTAAAGGCTGACACGAAGCATAGACTGAACATCTGTGTTGACAATAATAACGCTGATATTATGTAATATTTACCCTAGTCAGCAATAAGCCAAAAATATGTAAAATAAATACAAAAAAAAAAAAAAAAACACCAAAAAAGCAGAAAAAAAATATAAAAGTGTAAAATACAAAAAAAAAAAAAAAAAATAGATAGGCCACTTAAAAAAAGAAAGTTGGTTCTCGGCATTTTTCTCAAGAAATCCGTGCGGGCGGCTGGAATTTTATTTTTAATTTTTCGACCACTTTTCCGTACATTTTGGGGAATTAGGTTTAATTTAGGTAAAATAATGAATACTGCCTCTTAATGCTTCTTACCACGTGTCCACACAATTTTTTAACGACAACAATGGTAATTTTATATTTCAATTTCTCACTAAGGGCTATTTTTGTTCTGTAGCTGCTATTTTTGCGACGTCGTTTCTTTTTATTTCTCGTCAAAAAATCGGTGCGGGAGGGCCTGAGAACCAACTTTTCTTTTTTTAATGGCCTAATGCTGAATTTTTAGGGAAAGTTGAATTTTCGAGGATGATACATTTTTAGAGAGTGCTGAATTTTAAAGATTGTTGACTAAGTACAAATGCACTTGTTTGTGCTAGCAACAAAACATACACAAGACTATTTACACAATTTAAAACAATAAAAAAAACATCACTAATCATTAAAAAGACACTTAAGACAAGCAATTTAAGCCAATAAGAAACACCATTAATAACTAAAAAGGCACTTAACACAATAAGACACAATTTAAAACAGTAAGAAACATCACTAATCACTAAAAAGCCCCTTACCACAATAAAACTTACACAATTTAAAACAATAAAAAACAGCACCTAACACTTATTGGCCGCCATCTTCTATTCTATTCGATTAACAGGAGGAAATAAAGGAGTACATACACAAAACAAAGAAGCGAAGATTTCTTTTATCAGTTCCTGCTTAATGCAGTATTTTTTTTTTGTTTGTATAGGATTTTCATACAAAAGTATATATATATTTTTTGGATAATTTTTAGTATCGTACGTTTAATTTCCAAATAGACTGTAAAGAAACGGAATTAGCTGTAAAAATAAAAGTACTAGTGTTATTGTTGGCTTCATTGTGTTTCTTTAGAACGCCCCGGAAATGCATTTCATGCTCATGGCGTTTATGGCATGTAAACGATCGTAGGTATTTCGTAGCAAAATTGTTCCTCTCCGTGTCGGGATAACCTTGGCAGTTGAAAATGACTTTAATGCGACGATTTCCCTTTGTTCCTATTGCGTTTCTCCGTTTAAAAAGACTGTTTTTCCTTCACTTACGTAAAGTTAATTTTTCCAGCAGCTTAGTTGAATTTTATCAAAACTTTGTTTAAAAAAAAGTTATTAACCGTAGTCATTTTAAATTTCGCTAAATATTACAGGATGCTGAATTTTAGAAAGTGTTGAATATTAGAGGATGCTAGGTTTGTAGAGTACTGAATTTTAGAGGGCGTAGTTCTTTAAAGAGCACTGAATTTTAGAGATGCTGAATTTTAGAGGACGCCTCTTTTTTTTTTTAAATGTGTTGAATTTTTAAAAGGTGCTGAAATTTTTGAGAGTGCTGAATTTTAGAGAGCACTAAATTTATATGGAGCGCTCTATTTTAGAGGGATACTAGTTTTAGAGGCATTGAATTTTGGAGTGGGTATGGGCAGGGCCGTAGGAAGGGTAAGGCAAGCAAGGCGCCTTCCTAGGGGCGCCACACCGAATTCCTACCAACCGTGTAACCGTGGAAGTGGGTGGTAAAGCACCAATATATTTCTTAATGGATCGTTTTGCGTCAAAGTTCACAACGCTGTAAGAGAGAGATTTGGTGTATTGCTCCCTGCACAATTTCCGGATGTTTTGTTAGTCGATTTTTCGTTGTTTCTTTAATGATCAGAAAACCGAAAACTGAAATTAAAAAAAAAAAAGGTTTATAGAGAGGCACTTCAGTATAATTCCTTCTTGCTGCTTAAAGGGACGCTTGCACCCGAAAAATGCAAAAATTGGATTACTCCCATCTCTCTATCAGCTTATTTGAGGTTTTTTGATCAGCTTACAAGCCAGAATTATCATGAAATCCCATTAGTTCAATAAAAACACTTTTTTTGTATTTGTTAATGTTTGTTGTCTTCAACTGCTTTAAATATCTAGTACAGGTTTCTCTCATTTACTAGGAGTATAGTTAGTATCAGTGGCGTCTACAGACTAGGGTGGGCCCCTGGCACAATAGTACAGGTGGCCCTGTACAGGACGACATTGACAATAGAGCCGCCCAGATGGGGGTATGAGGGGATGCCCCCCAGAAGTTGAGAAATCTTTTGAAAATACATATTGAAATTATGCAAAATCCTTAACTCTGGACCCAATGTATTCAGCAATGGATTTAAAGCTTTACTTTTAGTTTGCTTGCATTTGGTGGGTGAGCAGGGGCCCCCAACGCACCTGCCAGTCTGACTCTATGATGTAAACGCCACTGATTATTATTTAGTTATGTAAGCCTCAATATAATATACGTCTATTTTTTTGCTTGATATAGCTAGCCGGTGGGAGAAGGATGGGTGGGGGGGGGGGGGGCGCTCTCAGTTGGCTCGCCTTGGGCGCCAAGGTGGCTAGCTACAGCCCATGGGTAGGGGCCAAAATTGCCTAAAAGACCATTTTGGCCAATTTTCGATGCTAAATTATTCCCACAGCTTTTAAAAAAAATAAAGTTCTTCGTAATTACGGCATGCTAACGTAGTTTCTTAGAGAATAGAATGAAATAATCTTCAAAATTAGATTTAAAAACAGCCAAATAATCATTTATGCCTTTTTCGCCTTTCCGCCGAAGCCGTACAATGTTAAACTTGAAGGCCCTTGGGGTACCTCAACACATAACCCCAGAGTGATGAAATTTTTTGTGTGTGGTGATGCCCAGGAGCAACTTTTCCACACCCGGACAATGAGAAATTTCCAAAAAAAGTTTTGTATACTCCACCCTATTAGCCAATCTGGTTTACGTATGCGGTTTTCACCCAAGGTCCGGCCTGTAGCTTACTACAACCATAGTCCAACATCGGAACTTCCCCTTTAATACCTCAATCCAGCTCGCTTTGTTAGCCAAGCCAGTTATTTGTTGCTAGGCGACATTCGACCCGACGAAAATATTGTCCGCCTTCAGCTCACAAGTTCTTTATCCACAACTTGATCCCTAATTAGCAGCGGCATCTTACTTTCATTTCTTGCGTTGTATCGTTCGACGCAAAGGGTCTTCGCAGCTACCGTATTTCGTTGATGTTAGCGAGCGATGTACGGAAGCTCATGCGGTATAATTAGCTGGACCTGGTGACATGTTCGAGGATTTGGTTCTGGATGGATACTCTTCGTTTCGTGTAACGGCGATCTAAATCACTGGCCCCGCCAGGAGTGCGTGAAGGCTTCCAGGAACCAGGAGTAAATTAAAACAGAGGTCCATTTGGTGATATTTTGCACTGCAAAACATTCATCCTCCTTAGTACGATAGCTTAGTCGGTAAATGCTTTGGTGTATAGCTACCTGAGGAGGCTCTGACTCTGGTTTAGAGCTTGTTACTCTTCTCTCCTACGGTTCTTCATACTCTCCTGACCACGCCACGTGTATTGAGTCATGGGTGAGAAAAATACCCGTACCGCGGCGCCCTCGAAGGTGCAATAATGAACCCTGTTGATGCAGAAGCTATGAAATCAGTTCCAGGAATCGTAGGGGACCTGGAAAACCTCAAAAGTACAGAGAAAACCAGGAAAATACAGGGAAAAGTTAGGGAAAATCCAAATTAATCAGAAAGTCGGGGACAATTTTTGAGAACGGTAGCTCTAAAATCATTAAACATATATGCTTAAAGATGGGAAATCCAAAGGCTCACAATAAATAACTAAATACAGATGCAAACCTATTTACGTTGCCTTTTGGACTTATATGTCAGACTGCCTGAGCGGGGAATCGAACCCAGGACCTTTGGAACCAAAGGCTGAGGTCCTACTGCTGAGCAAAACTGACACGGCCCATGTCAACCATGGTCCAACATCGGTCCATGTTTACATGTTTATATGCACGTGTTAAATGCTGCCTATGGACGTTTCCTTTTAAAAGGCCGTATCAGTCTGGCTCAGCGGTAGGACCTCGGCCTTTGGTTCCAAAGGTCCTGGGTTCGATTCCCCGCTCAGGCAGTCTGACATATAAGTCCAAAAGGCAACGTAAACAGGTTTGCATCTGTATTTTGATATTATATGCTGATGCGGTTACTATATTAAGTTTAGCAGTTAAATTACAACGTCAAAGGTCAGGGAAATAAGCAAAATCTGGTCAGGGAAAACCCGGAAAAGTCAGGGAAATTCAAACCCAAAATATTGTACGAATCCTGTATTCTGGAAGCACTTTTCGCTCGTGTCGTGATCGGAGGAATTCAAATTCCTGAGTTTGCCATCGAGATACAGATCACCCTACTCTTGAATTAACAAAAAGTTGTGGCTTGTTGCGTTTTGAATGATTGGCTTGCTACTTAACTGTCAGTTTAATTAAACTTAATGTGATATATTATTTTTTTTAATTGTTTAGGCACGACGAAAAGGCAGTGGGAGATGCAGAAGGTGTCCGAGAAGAAACCGAACGGTAAGGACCCGAAGTTTTTTTGTTTTTTTTTGTTTTAATTTTTTAATTTTTATCATCGTTTAAAAAATGGCTGAGCATTTAATTCTCATTGTGCGAAAGGGTTAAAGGATTTTAGCGAGCGTTAACCGAACGCCAGTCATCTGCCCAAAGCAGCCCCAATTGAAGCTTATATACGGTCAGTGCAGCACGACGTTTCTACAAGGACAGCAGCCCCAGGAGTACAATATTTTGATAGGCCTGCGCTGCTTATACTGTTTGATTGACACAGCCTTGGTGCGGGCATGCAGGTAGTTACCGTTCCGCCAAATCCCGTTTTACCGGAAACTATGTCGATTCACCGAAAATTAAACCCTTTAGCCTTAAAATTTGGCAAAAGAGGAATTCCCGTTTGCCGAATCCCGTTTCGCCGAATCAAAATATTCTTCAAAATTTCGACATTAGCGTACAGAAGTTAAAGAAGCACTCTGCGTGGAAGGAATTTGGGATTAGGTAAGGTTTCTGATGAAGTGTTTAGCCGCAGCGAGCGCGGCATTGCGAGCGAGGCAAACAAATTAGAAACAAATGATTCGGCAAAACGGAAATTCCCCATTCGCCGAAAATTAAGACACTGGTTAAAATTCTGCATAACGAAATTCGGCGAAACGGCTATACGCCGGCGCACAAGGGAGCTGCCTTGTGACTCACCTCTAATAGTCGGGTTAGCTTTGATTTCGCGGAAACACCCCAATTCGCAGAAGCAAGGGGGTTTTCCCAAGAACTTAAAGGGCAATTACATCCACTTTGACATGCATGTTTGACTTTTGGATCACTTACACAATAACTAAACACAAGAATTGCGGTAAGAATACGTTACTTACGTCCGATATAATAATTTAATTACTGCATCACCAAAACACGACACTCATATCGCCATTGTTTTGCTGGAACGCTCAGAAATTAATGCCGACAGATGTCACTTTTCAATTTCGACTCGCAGCCGATTGAGATAGCTGTATTGACTGTGAGGAGCTCAAGCGTCTGACGGCCTTAGCTGGCCGGCAGTGTAGTGGCCAGCTAAGGCCATCAGACGCTTGAGCTCCTCACAGTCAAGACAGCTATCTCAATCAGCTGCGAGTCGAAATTGAAGAGATCCGTCTGTCGGCATTAATTTCTGCGCGTTCCAGCAAAACAATGGCGACCTCCGTGTCGTGTTCTGGTGATGCAGTAATTAAATTGTTATATCGGACGTACGTAACGTATTCTTACCGCAATTCTTGTGTTTAGTTATTGTGTAAGTGATCCAAAAGTCAAACATGCATGTTAAAATGGATGTAATTGCCCTTTAATTTAAAGAGAATTTCGGCTTTCCCTTGTAGTAGGAACTTGAATGGGGAAGGGTTAATTCGCCACCAAGGCGATTGAGTCCGCTTCGGCCAAAGGCCAGCCTTACCGCTTTGGCGCAAACTTGATCCAGGCTGGATTACAGATTGGTAACTATTGGGAGTGAATAATTGTTAACTTTGCATTTGACATTAATCGGCACAAGGCAGGTTAGTTGTAACTGTAGTAATTAAGGTGAAGACGCAGGTGTAATTTAGCTTCTGCCGGAAGACTTCAACTTGGCGGTGTCTGGTCCGTTACACTTAATTCTAAGCTTACTAACGCTAAATTCTATTCCAGCTGAAATTCAAACCATCCAGGCAGAGACTAATAAAGTTTTCCACTGTTGGGTCCCAGAGGTTCTCTACACTATCCCAGCTGGGATGCGTAGTTACTTCTTCTTCTTACTTCTTGTAGTCTTGGTCCCCTCGCCCTGGATGGACCCAGCACCTAATGTGCCAAGCCCTTTTATACTAGCTACGTTACATCATAGGCTAATAATAGAGTGTGATTCATTCCTCAGGAATTATGACGTAATGACTGACCTACAAATAGGACACTGCCTCTACCTACATGGGGCAGGCGTGTTTCCAAGAGGTCCTAACCTACCTGGCTTCCAGGTAGGTTGCACAACGACGTCCTTGTTGCGCAAACTAGGATTACGTCACAAGAGGCTCAGTTGTAAGTAAGAACACAACCCACATCTATACCTACGATGTCTTTACCCATACCTATACCGTCTTTACCTATACCTATGATGTAATTGTGGTGGGGGTGGGGTGGGGGGGTTGTTATGTAGTCTTAAGCAGTTATGAACAGTAATTTTGGGTTATAGTGGTATTTTGTGGTAACCCCTAGGCTAGGAAAAGGATTGACGGCCTAGCTTGCATGACAACACAAAGTGTCTTTAGTTCTGTGAAATTCTTGCTCGTTACACAAGAATGGATTTATCTATTAATCATGTCACTCCACTCACACGATGCAGTAGCATACAGTGTGAGAACAACGTTCGTCACTTACTGACCAACCTAATCCGCCAAAAACTGTTTGCCTCCACAACGGTCATCAAGCAAATCATGTCAGGGAAGGGTGGAAATGACGTCACATCTCGACGCGGCTGATGGATTTGTAAGGGATTGTAGGACACATCAGCTACAACAACCCAACGAGGTGGCTGATTTCCCCCTTCATGGTTCTGAGTGCACACAAGGTAAGATCTTATCGACTAAAGCCCAAACCAGACTGGCTGCTCGCTGCAGCACGGAGACGCAAGATGATGTACCAAAGACGTCAAAATTAGCGCTTAAATGCATCACCAACCAGACGATTGCAGCAATTATGACCTTGTAGGAACGCAGTAACGCATAGCTTCGCACGAAATTGTCTTCTGTCTGGAGAGGGCTTAACTCTGGATATCTCCATCACTCACCTCGAAAGGTAACTCTACAGATACGTTTACACAAAGCACTTATAGGGTTGGGAGGAGAATTTGTAACTGAGACCCAAACCCTATAAATTTTTGGTTTCCACAAAGGATAAAAAAAAAAGCGAGTTTATGAAGACGAACACCTCCTGGGTAATAAATCTGTGTAAGCTCGGTGCAGCTCGGTGAACTTGTGCACCTCTTTTGGAAGTTCAGAGCACTATGCTGTGATTGCTGTGTTTTGGAGGTACCAAACTGCCTCCAACAGTCTCTAGATCCCAAACTGCCTCCAAGAGTCTCTAGGTACCAATCTGCCTCGAACAGTCTCTAGGTACCAAACTGCCTCGAACAGTCTCTTGGTGCCAAACTGCCTCCAATAGTCTCTAGGAACCAAACTGCCTCCAACAGTCTCTAGGTCCCAAACTGCCTCCAACAGTCTCTAGGTACCAATCTGCCTCCAACAGTCTCTAGGTGCCAAACTGTCTTCAACAGTTTCTATGTAACAAACTGCCTCCAACAGTCTCTAGGTACCAAACTGCCTCAAACAGTCTCTAGGTACCAAACTGCCTCCAACAGTCTCTAGGTACCAAACTGCCTCCATCAGCTTCTCGGTACAAAACTGCCTCCAACAGTCTCTAGGTACCAAACTGCCTCCAACAGTCTCTAGGTACCAAACTGCCTTCATCAGCTTCTAGGTACCAAACTGCCTTCAACAATCTCTAGGCACCAATCTTCCTCCGACAGTCTCTGGGTGCCAAACTGCGTCCAAGAGTCTGAATTTTGTTGGTTTGAATGGTTTTGGGAAGGTCTGATTAGCCTACCGTACTACGATAGGTAGAAAATAACTCATAACGCTGCACAGTAGGGACGCCAGTCTCTTCACTGTCCATACATCGCTCATCATAGCTGCTCGCACTTCTAATTTTTAGCAATCTCAAACCGTCTTTGACGCGGCTGCATATCGGAAACGAGCCTGCAACTCTGCTGACTACCTATAATCAACGGACATTACAGGGCGGGTTCAGCGAACTCATTTCTGCCCCCGGAGACCAGTTTCAAATTTCCTAATTTCATAAGGCTTCAAATTTCATATTCCTCCCCTTCTCAAATAATTTTTTTTAAACTTGAGAAACGATCCGCGAATTGCTTGTTGTTGAGGGGGATTTTTTAAAGAATTATTTTTGTTTATTTTTTTATCTATGAAGGAGCTCGATTCGGTGGTGGTTGTACATTTTCTTGCGCCCCGGGGCCCCCCCCACCGCCATACCACGTTAAACGCCCTTTTCCATAAGTCACGTGGTTTCACCGAGGGGGTCCGTAAGTAGCCAACCTACGTGTTTTTCAAACGAGAGATTGAAGGGGAACGTTATTTTCGACGAGGTTGAGATCTTTTAATGTCCCCCCTCACGACGAGCGGGTTACCAAGGTAACCATTTATGGTGCTTGAAGCGGCGTCGTGTTGCATTGCTTGCTGCTCTGGCTTCTTGCTTCATCTTTTCTCGCGTAATCGGATGGGTAGATCTTAAGATGTGTTCGGTAATTCTGTCTTCGATCTGAGCTTGGATGGTGCACAAGACAGATTTCCGGAATCCGAATGACTTACAACGCGAAATTTAAGCTAGGATTTTTTTTTTTTTTGTATATTAATAATGAACGAAGATCTGATCCTTGATTTACCGTAATCTTCAGATTTTACGGGAAAAAATCGAAAATAATTTTTTTTTAAATCAAGGTAGCTGTTCACGAAAATATAAATTTTTTGCCGCAAAATACGTGCCTCGCTCGTGCTGCCGCGCTCGCTGCGGCTAAACATAGTACATCAAAAACCGCAAACAAAACTTGTCTGGCCAGAGATAATTTCCGTTTATTAATGTTCTCGTCGAAATCAGGTTTTCTTGTTGCGCTATCATCTCGCAGTATGGCGTCAGCCTCACTATGGCTGTGAGTAGCGATTTAACAAGTTTTAATAATTTTTTTAATAAAAAATTAGACAAGTAGGTGAATTACGTCGATAGCGTGAAAAGTAGCTATTGCATGTAATTACCATTTTTTTCATTTATTAATAACAGTGAACTTGAATCGTGGGGGAAAAACCCCAGTAGAAACCAGGATGCGCTGATTGAGTGAGCGAAGCAAACGAAAATCAGTTTTAGTTTAGCCTTAAGTAAGAGTGACATCATTTGTGTTCACTTGGCATACCCAGAGCCAATATGGCTCGTTGTATGATTTATTTAGTTCCGAAACTCGCTTTAGTGAACCTAGTTGAAATGTTCCAAAAATTTAAAATATAAAAAAAACACTTGTTGCAGCGCGCCCTCTAACTGTCACATTGATAACAGTAAACATGCCCACGCATTCCGTGTCGCCATGACAAGGCCAACATTATAATGTGATCAGGTCACACGACGCGAAACACGTCTTTCACCCATGGGCTATGGTTTCAATATGTGACCCTGATACACAGGAGCAAGTCAATGTGAGGTCTGTGCGTAAAAATATGATTGAAGAAACTCAATCCAAGACCAACTCGAAACCAACCCGAACCCAGGCTTCAGCTAGTGTTTAAATAGATAATTCTGCAGGTTCGCCAACTTTAGTTAGTAGAAAACCGCTTCGAAGAGCCGATGAGTCCGGTGCTTCATTAGTGACGTCACACTGAAGAATCGGGAGCTTAATTACGTGTTTAGGAACAGCTTGGATGAGCTGCGGTATAGAGCAGTGACACGACGTAGTATTATTGTATATATAACTCTATGCTGGAGCCTTCATGGGTTAGCTGCAAGGGGCACTGCAGAGAGAAACAGAAGGGCGTCATACTGAAGCCGATGCTGTGAAGAGTGATTTCTTAAGACCTAAAACGCTCGATTTTTGTTGTTGGAGAAAACAACGTTATATTAAGCCTAAGAAATCAGCTCTTCCGTTGTTTTTCCCTCCATTTTTATGTAGTGCACCTTGTAGTTATGTCCTCCAAAACCCATACTAGTGCCAATATGGCGGCAAATGTCACTGCTCTATAAGCAACTTAAAGGCGGATTGCCACCAACTGAAAGTCTGCAGCATCTAGCCCTCTCGAGTTCTTTCTACCGATTGGTCGCGCAGCAAGTAAAGGAACGCACAAAGCAATACCTTTTAAAGAACAACAAACAAGCCTCGTGCCTCCTTTTAATTATTGAGGAAAAATTTGGAACGTCCTCATGCACCTGGAAGCAAGCTGGACAGGTTAACGATATTGCGGTCACTTGATGGCGCCACCAGAGTATTTTCTGTACATTCTACCGTGGCGCCATCTAGTGACATTAATATCGTTAATTTTTACAGCTTGCTTCCAAGTGCACGAGGACGTACCAAATTTGTACTCCATAATTAAAGAGGCACTACGCTTGTTTTGTTGTATTTAAAGATGTTTATTTGTGCATTCTTTTGTTTGCTGCGAGCAAGCGCTAGACAAAGCTAGATAGCGCTAGATGTTGCAAGATTTCGTTTCGTGGAAACCCACCTTTAATCTAAATGTTGCCAACTTAATGGTCTTGGTAGTTTGGAATCAGCGTAGTGATCTGGTAGCGCGTTTGAATCTAGGAACAAAACAAAAACATCAGGGAAGATATGGGCAGAAAAAATGCGGTTTCTGTTGAAATTCGAGCCAAGGCAACTGAACTAACCTATAACAATGACAACAACAATAAGAAGAAACAGGACAAAGCAGGTTTTTTTCCCGTCTTCGTGTTTTTCCGCTCACGATTGCATTTGGAGACCATTTCCCTGCGGTTCGATTCCCGGACTGACAACTCAGTATTGCTGTTCACTTCTCATTCTTGGTAGTTCACGTTTTGGCTCCATTGTGTATCTCAGTTTATTACTAACATTTACTGCTAACTTCGTTTGTTTACATAACAGGGAACTTTTAATTTTCATGGCTCTGGCTATGCACAGTGAACATAAATTTCACTGAGCGTTTGTGTTCACTGTTTGAGCATTTGGCACTGAGCATTTATGCTTACTTAACGCTAGACAAACGCTGATTTTTGTTCGCTGCGCTCACTCAATCAGCGTGTCCTGATTCATTTCTTCAGAAATTAAATATAGAGCCCCATAAAAACCATTGTCGCTTACGTAATACGCACACCAAAGGCTACAGCCTGCCGATAGCCTTAAACTAATAACCGTACGATAATCGCGATAACCATCAACTTCTCCGAATACACTACTAACGTCAAAGTAGGAGATGGTTCACTGATGTTGTATCCATGGGCGAACTTCTTGTTTATTAGCGTCGCGAAATCTGATCGCGAAATTCAGTGACCGCAGAATTGCCCCGCCAACCAATCCCCCCCACCCACCCCCCCCCCCCCCCCCACACACGCCTTCTATTCATCCACATCTGTAGGTTACGTTTCCATGGCCTTGTTTACCTGCAAAAATACGTCTGTATTTCTGAAAAATGAGGTTAGTTGTCGACTTGTGTGGGTGCGGGCTTGTGTGTGTGTGGGGGGGGGGGGGTGAGAAGGATAGAGGTTTGGTGAGGGTTAGGGGAAAAGGTGCTACGGCAAGGTGTGGCCGAAGAACAGGATGTGACGCAAGTAGTTACTTCCGGAAGGTGAAATTTATTTACGCTTTTCTTGGGAGAAACGTTGGATGTATATTGCTTTAAATCTTGTTTTTCTTTTGAGTTGTATTTTGGTAAACAGTAAAAAAAAAACGGCGATTTTTTTGGTGGCACACGTGATCGATTTTATAACAAATGAATATTATAATAAAAATTTTTTTTATAAGAGTGTTTTTGGTTTCGAAGGCCTATTTCTTGCCGGTACATGGGTATTCCGAACAACGCCCAAAGCACTTTAGGAGCCAATGTTTTATATTTTGATGTCAATTGGATCTACGTCATTACAAAAGATGGGATTTGAGTGCATCTGTCTATGCGTGGTTGTTCGCCTATTACTTTGGATGTAAGGTCACTGCGAACATGCAGAAAGTTATAAAATCAGCAATATATTTAAATTGGATGGATCTTACGACTGCTCTTACGCGTATTTTAATCACTGTAAATTGAATCATACTACCCCCCCCCCCCACAAGGGCAAAGGGACCGATCAAGTTTTTTGCCAAAGAAAGTGGCGATATCCGAGTCAAAATGGCTGCCACCTAGTTTGTGGTAGAGACTTGGTCGCACACTTGACGCCGACAATAAGACACCACTGAAAGCGTAATTTAAACTTGACGTGCAAAGCACTATCGTGCTTCTAGATAAGTAATGGGTAGCTAGAGATGAAATCAAACTATCTTGAGCCAGGTTTTTCGCAGTGAAATTGTTTGCTCACAAATGTAAAACAAAGAGTTTGTTGTGTACACTGCAAACCCCGTCGATCTGCACAACTATCAAAGCTGTCTGTCGCTTTAATATTTAATACCAAAAAAACACCGGTTTAATATTTGCTAGCTTTCGCCCATACGCTGATGTAAATGTGTAATATTCCAGCTAAAGTCCGTGTGGTGTTGGATGTACCGTTTGTAACATTGGCACAGTTTGGACGTTCACGTTTATGTCCATGCTTCACCAAACGAAGTTTGTTCAATCACATTTTTGCGCAGACTGGCTAGTAAACGCCGATTTTCGTTGGCTTCGCTCACTCAATCGTCGCATCCCCCTTCAGTCGCTTCAGTGGAGCTTCAATTGTTTTAAAAATAAACAAACTGGATAATTATTTCCTCACGGGAATGTAATTTCTTTCAGTGTATTTTAACGCACACTGGCTAAAACCACGCTGATTTTCGTTTACTTCGCTCACTCAATCAGCACATCCCCTTACAGTCGCTCCACCCGTGCGTTAGCGTATTGAATTGTTTTAAAAATAAAAGAAACTGAATAATGATCAGGAGTGGTTAACGCTCGTTAAACCCTTTGAAACTGGATAATGATTTCCTAATGGGAATACAAGTTCTTTCTTTTTTTACAGCTTCGTTGGTTGATCAACGATGTTGCACGTTTCTCGTGAACGTAGATTGTTGATCTTGAAAACCGTGTTTACAATCGTCTTCCGGTAATGCGGTTACATGTTTCTCGTGCACCTAGTGTTTTTTAGGGTTGCATGGTTACGTTTTTTGTTGTTGCTGTATTGTGTTGATTTAGTTTTGGTAGGGCCTTATAGGGCTTCTCGGACAGATGGCCAGGAGTGGTTAACGCTCGCTAAAACCCTTAGAACCCTTTAGTAGGGCAGACGACCATCTATAATAGGTTAATGTTATAGCAGGTCTCAAAATAAATTGAGTTGAATTGAATTGTTTCAATGGCTTGCAGGCCAATAATTCAATTCAATTTAATTTATTAGAGAGCTGTGACCTAGTTGGTCGAATTCGATCCAATTCAATTTGTTGAGTTGGTCGTTTTTGTTTCAAAAGAGAAAAAAAAAAACAATTAAATAAAACAATAAAACATACCAACACTGTAACTGCAGACTGAAACGCAATAACAATGCGATTACAAAACCAAATCAGTAGACCGGTAAGGGTTTTATAGATTACTAGCAGTCGTACCCGGCTTCACCCGGGGCTTTGTTTCGCCCGTGGTTGTTTCCCAGTTTTCGCTCGGTGTTGTCCGAACGTTCAGCGCGACAGGTAATTTTTCTTCCTGCGGCATACTTCCCCTTTCCACTGTGACTGTTGCACTATCTTTCCACTGCGTGACATTATCTTTCCACTATGTTAGAGGTATTGTCACTTGTGGCAGACAAAATAGAAGTTATTGTCCAATTCTGCTGCTTGTCGCCATGTACTCTTTCATCGTTCTCCCTCCTCTCGTAGCACTTATGTCCCTTAAACAGTGCGAGATGAAGGTGTTACGATTGTTCCACATAAGTTAATTCGACGAGGAGTGGTTAACGGTCTCTAAAATCCTTTGAATCCCTTTGATTTCGAACTTTGAGTCACAGAATAAATTCAGAATTTTACTGTGCCTCACACACATTTACTTCACGTACAAAAAAAAGCCAAGTTAATCGCTAAGTTAATCCCAGCCCTGTTAAATGAAATATAAAAAAAAGTTACAATCTTTTTTTGTTGTTGTTAGTTTCAGGTTTTTAGTCAGTTCGATTCAGTTATGTTTTAGCCCGTGTTTTTTTTTTCCACCTCCGTTTCTACTCTCGTTCGTACCTTCCCTTAGCCACTGCATCATTCTACCTTCAATGTTTACGTCAAAATATCATGTCAAAATGTCAAGTTAATTTTGCCTTTTCCAATTCGTCTTAGGTGGCCTACAATTAGGCTATTTCAACAAAGATCTGGGATCGAAACGTGAAACCTGGCGGCCACGTTGGGCGAAAAGAAAATGTCACCATTTCCGTGACATAATAAACACGTGACCAGGCAGGCTTTTTGCTAGTCACGTGTTTAGTTGAGAAATATGATGCGTCCTCGCATGACGTTTCTTTTTTTAGCGGGTCATCAAACACACTAATAAAATATTAGCCATTTCTCGATGTATTCTTCGTTTTCTCACAAGATTTAGCGCCGCGACAAAAAAAGTACTGGATGAGGTTCAAGTTTCTTGTTTCTGATTTACGCGAAAAGTTGTGGGTTCAGAACGAACGCGCTAATCCAATAACGGCTGTTATTCGTCTATAAAGACTAATGCGCCATTTACAGTTATACATTATTACAAAAAATGCATTTAATTCTCGCGTATTATGTGAACACATGCTTATAAACCGGTAATTGTTGGAAAATTTACGCGCAAATTCAATAGAGCAGTGACACGACATAGTATTATTGTATATAACTCTATGCTGGAGCCTTAATGGGTTAGCTGCAAGGGGCACTTCAGAGAGAAACAGAAGGGCGTCATACTGAAGCCAATGCTGTGAAGAGTGATTTCTTAGACCTAAAACGCGCGATTTTTATTGTTGGAGAACACAACGATATTTTAAGCCTAAGCAATCCGCTCTTCCGTTGTTTTCCCCTCCATTTTTATGTAGTGCACTTTGTAGTTATGCCCTCCAAAACCCATACTGGTGCCAATTGGTGCCAATATGGCTGCAAATGTCACTGCTCTATAGTAAACAACAAAAATACAGTTCTTTTTTTGCAAATTTTCGACGACCAGTTTCGAATCGGCTGTCGCTCGTCTTCTTCATTTGGTTTGGTTTGTCTTATCCTCTACATATCTTCTAGCTCGCTTTTTTTTCATTCGTGTTGTGACTTATCGCATGCGACCACTGATCTTTATATGGTCGAGTGGGAGGGAAGTTGGTGGCGGCTCCCCACTTTTACAGGATGTAGATGTAATGTAGAGGATAACTGAAAAACCAAACCAACTGAGTACGTGAAGAAGATGAACGACAGCTGATCCAAAACTGCTCGTCGAAAATTTGCAAGAAACGAACTGTATTTGTGTTGTTTACTTTCGAATTTGCGAAATTTGCGAATTTTCCAACAATGTCAAGAATCATTCAAAGTAAAACCGCCCACGGAATCTTCAATCCTAATCCGGTAAGAGTATAACACATAATTAGAGAGAAACAAACTACAACTGACCCGACTGAGACTCCAACCCAATACTCTCCACATTGACTATTCGGGCGCTCTACCAACTGTGCTAGTGCGGCGGACCACTAGCAACAAGCTCCGGCCGAGCGTACTTTTACCACGGTAGTGACTTGACGATTACCAACATAAGTAGGATATTTTCGGCCTCCGCACTAAGAAAGGCCAAGAAACCTCTTGCTTTCCGTCCTTGTATATCACCTGTTTGTGAATTTCCCAGTCTGGTCTAACCTAGCTAGTGTGTATGGGGGGGGGGGGTAGTATATATATTAACCTAACCATAAAAAATACTTGGCTGTGCGTGTAAGCTATTGTTGCACCAGAAACAGTTAGGCGATGAGTTGCAAACTGCTGCGCCTTTAGAAGTCGGTAAAATTTAATGTCCCATACTGTATCATGTCTTATGTGACACACACACACAAGTTCACCATGAACTTCGAGTCGTCGTAATAAACTACTTATTATATTACTTGGCTGCCATTTTGACAACATCGTGGTATCCAGGAAGTACGTTCTAAAATAATTGACGCTTGACGTAACTTTTGATGACAGCGGTCGCAATGATTGGAGAGCAGTGTCAACAACTGCCGTTAAAATTCTACGCTTCGCATACTGGCGGCGCTGCAATCAGCTCGGCGGGCGTATAGGGCTATGAATAAACGAACAAAAACAAGCATTGATTCTTGGTCACATTACTGGCGAGTCGTGTCGTTATTGTCTTGCGTAAACAGCCGCCGACGACACAACAAAACCAAAACATCGAAAGGAAAACAACAAAAAATAATCGAAACTTGAGAGGAAAAAAATAAAAGTAAGTAAATAAAAAATAAAGCGAAACAAGCAAAAGCGTGTACGCTACTTTAAAAAGCCCGAAGGGATTTTCGGTGCGTGGGAGACGCATTATCGAACGGAACGAGAGGGTTAAACTAAAGGAAGAAACGACATTACGGTTTCCCGGCGGAGAACGAGCCAAACGAGTTAGTAGGCCTAAAGCTGAATGGATTTTTACAGCTTAGAGGACGCGCAGGTTACAGTGGTTTTAACGTAAAGTTCCAGGTTACCCTGGAAATTCGTGAAAACCTGGAAAAATCAGGGAAATTACAGGCTCTGGAAAAGTGAAGGAAAAAAAAGCAGGGGATATAGTCAACAGTTCTGTAGAAAAGGAAGAATAAAAAATTAAAATTAGAATTTAAACCAGTGTCTATAATTATGAAAATTAATGTTTGATAACCTCTATTTTCCCTAAATAACAAGAAAAACATTAAAACTGGCCTGGCAACACTTTTATTTCCCTTTTTTTTTGCCCCTACGCAACGAGACGGTTTTGTGCATTCACCCAAATGTATTTAAATGTTGCAAAAGCAGTATGTATAGGATGCCCGAAAATAGATGAGGGGATGCCAGCATAAGAGTGAATATAGCGAAATGAGAAAAAAAAGGGGAAAAATCATGTAAACTAATGTAATGTGCCGCTAAATTCCAATATTCCAAGGCAGCACTCGTAACGATGTAAAAGTGAAGGGGATAAAACCAATCAGACAAAAACCCCATAAGGGTGAAGGGTCCCATTAAGTTTTCGCAATAGAAAGTAGTGATATCAGAGCCAAAATGGCTGCCACCAAGTTTGCGGTCCGAACCGTGGTCACTCATGTTTAACTGACAATCAGGTGTCAGTTAAAACTGAGTGATCAGGGTTGGGGCGGGAAACTTGGTGGCAGCCATTTTGGCTCTGGTATCACGACTTTCTATGACGAAAACTTGATGGGTCCTTCACCCTTCTGGGGTTTTTGTATGACATCACCCCTTTTGGTCGTTTTGTGGTTTTGCTGTAGTGTAAGTATACATTGTGAGCTCCTTATGAAAATATAATCGTAAATGAATTGTAAGTTATAACAATAATGCCCGTGAAATTTCGCGTACTAACTAGAGCGGAACTACTATCATAACTGGTCAGTTCAACTTTCTGCCGTTAAATTGTACTCTTCTAAGATGGTGGCGCTGCTATCCAGTCGAGAGAAAAGCAAGAGTCAATAGGTTATAAATAAATAAAAAAAGAGTTTCGTTAACTACGGTGTCATCAAGATTTTTAATGACTGATAAGCACAACTTTTAGCCACTAAATTTCAGTATTGTAATGCAGCGGCGCTGCACTCCTATTAACAGGAAAACAATCAAGGATGAAAAGCAAAGGTGGTTTCTAAAAATATACTCCGCGATGATGGAAAAAAAAAACAAATATTAATTACAATAATCCCCACCAATTTCTACCTACTAACAAGAGTGGCGCTGATATAATGATTTTATTTTTTAAAATTGGTTAAGTACAACCTTTTGCCGTTAAATTGTAGTATTTTAACAGGGCGGCGCTGCTGTACAAAGGAAAAGGTGGTTCTTGCGTGAAAGAGCAAGCTGGCTAACTGTCAAAGCGTTGAAGCGTCTGTCCGGGAAAACACTTTATAGATTTTTCCTTAACAGTTCGTGGAACTGGTATCGGACAGTAACCCTTTGAAAGGAAATTGAGCGTTTGAATGAAAGCGACTGCGTCATGCGAAATCCCAGAAAAATGTCACCTCTCTCTCCTCCTTCCAAATTCCCATTCATGCTTTAAAACCATAAAAAATATAAAAAAAAAATACACCAAGAGTGCTTTCTTTCCTGTGATTGAAATCGATAAAACGATTTAAAAAATAAAATGTGTAATCTTACAGGGGATATGCAGTGTCGAGAACTTGTATCAGCAGTCTGCTTCTACAGTTTAAAGTAACAGCTTGATCATTTAATTTTTTTTTATACGATTAAAGGGATATACCTCCCAACGCCATTTTTCTCGATCCTCCACATCAAGTACGGCCCCAAACGTCTATTTCCTTACCGTTAGTCTTTCCCTTGCTAAAAAACCGTTTTAAAATGTGGCGTCTAGGAGATTTTCCGTTGAATATTGTTGACTATATTTAAGACGACCCGTCACTAAATGATGCAATGCGCGCGTACAATAATCATGACGTTTCATCTCTGTGTGTACATCTACTAATTTTCTAATAATTACCATGAGATCTACAATCTAGTAGACTAATGCGGTAAAAATTAAAATTAATTATTCCAATAGATCGCCGAAGCAAAATTATAAGACACTAGTCTAGAAAATCATAAACTGTGATTTTAAAATACAAGAATCATTCCGGTTTTTGACGACACGATCATTTGGTTCACAGAGGCTAGACTATTAGGCGCAATGCCAATTGAGACAGTAGCTATGTTTTTCACTGCGAGGAACGAAGATACCGTCTCAGTTGACCTTATCTGTGGTAAATACGCGGATGTGATCGTCGCGTGGGTGTTGTGAGACAGGCGGAAGGTTATAAGGCAGACGGTATGTTGCTATAATGAGGATACTTTTGCTCACAACGTCTGGGAGTTCGGATTTTTTGTGGACGGCCCAACAATAAATCTTATATATAACCTAGGGTTTTAATACGTCGGCCGTATAATTAAAATAAATTATCTAGAATACCCTTTAGTGCTCTTCTACAGTCTAGAGAATTAGCAGGACCCGCGCATATTGCTCGGTGGACTGAACTTGCAGTATTATCGTCTTCTTGTTTTTGGGGCATCCCATGCTTGCAACAATGACCTGTGCTTAAGTGAATGTTCCAAAATCATGTCACACAGGAGAGTAAGCATTAGGTATAACAGAAGCAAGCACGTTTCCAGTTGAAGCAGCTGTTAAGTGAAACGAGCTATTATTTTATCTGATCTCAAACGTACAGTGCGCAATGTAGTTACGAAATTTAAAGGCAGCCATGTCATT
>JAHWFP010003299.1:0-20253 GCA_023313725.1 Lithobius niger
ACGATCTTCATACATTTGTTACATGAGTAGTCAATCTGACTATAAAATAGTCCTTGTACGTACGAGTGAACGAAGATCAGAGTGAACGTAACACGAGCAAACGATTTTAAGATTTACAGCGAACGATCTAGAATATCCCCAGATTTTACTAAAACACATTTATCTTACTTTCTTAAACAACACACAGACCGCTCCTTCAAATTCGCGAAACAGTTTAACCGCATATCTACATAAATTTAAATGATCATAGCATTATTACAGGTTAAATATTTTAAATAAGAGGTTTGCGTGCCATAAAAAGTAGTGTGCGCTGTACAAACAAGCAGCTACAACGACTGCCTAGTCCCACCGGTCTTCTGTACAGTTCCTCCACTTCCACTGTTGAGGCGCACATCTTTATCACGCACTACAACAGATATCTCTATTATACTAATCTAAAAGCAGTATACCATCACACTTGCCGGTTAAAAATGTGTTAGCTTTTAGGCCTACTTTACATTTTAGGCGTAATTGTCAGCTTTTAGGCCTAATTTTACCCAGCAATTTTAATTTTGTAAGTAGCAACTAACGGGGATTTGGATTGTATAGTAAGCATATTCATTTTTGCAACACGGTGCGCCTTCGTACACACAGTTACAGTGTTACACCGTAATGCGCAACGTAGCCTATATAGATCAGTGGTAGCAGGGAAGTGAAGAAAGACGCTGTTGATGAAGCCAACAGCGACTCGTAGCAACTTGACGTTGCCGTGGTAACGTGATTTTAGGCCTAATTTTTTTTTATGCAGTTTTAATTTCGTAAGTAGCAGATAGGCGTAATGGAGAATTTGGTTCGACGGTCAGCCTATTCATTCTTGCAACAATGCGACGAGACTATTGTAAACGAAGCTAAAATTCATTTGTTTTTATTGCGTGTTATCTTAGAATTTCAATTCGACTATCAAATGTTATTATTTAATTTAGAAGAAGTCTATTAGCTATAAGGAATAACGATGTTTTAATTTGCCACGTTATTTAATTAACTTCTCATACTGAAGCTAACGTTGTAAACCGTGGTCGTCTCTATCTGGTACCGTTGCGAAGTTGAAAAAAACGACGGACGGATGGACAAAGTCGTTGCAATAGTCTCCTCAGCTGGTACGGCTGTACAGAAGACTAAAAAGTCAAATGTTTTCTCAGTTGTTGCAACGAAAAGGAGACCAGAGTTTTCAAGGGAAGCGGCGACTTTCGATAAATTTAGGCAACGGTCCTAAAACATAATTTTAAACAGTAAAATGTAATGTTTAACGTGAATTTACGAACTACACAATAATTCGCAGATAATTCTTGTCGACTGGTTCACACTATCAATTCCAGCTATTTTTATGAGTAAACTATTCTTAGTTTATAAACACTGTGTTACGTACGTGGTCTTCTGAAGCAGCAGTTTTGCAATGAATAGTGAAAAGCTGCGTAAAGGGTGCCGGAGTGACAAAGAATGTTGCATCAACTAAGAAAGTAGTTGATGTTCTTGCTACCGTCAAGAGTCGAGAGTCATTGCAAAAGACCAGCATTTCTGCCCCATCCGTTGAACGCAGGTACGCTCGGAAAAACCGTCCATTTTCGGCTGTTGTCCTAAGAGGGCCATTCTCAATCATTAAGCCTAGTAAAAAAAGAAAAATAATGCATTTCAGACACTGGAACTATTATAATTAAGTAAAGAGAAATATAGGAAATGACGTTCACACATAAAGGCAATGATGTTTACTTTAAACTTTAAAAAATGCTAGAAAAACTGAACTCCTGCCATTGGTTAAATTTATCTATCAATGGTTGATTAATAATTGAAAGATGTGACGGGCATACTTATTAATTTATTTTGTCTTATAGATCTTTTTTCCCTGCAAAGACTGGTCAAAGTTTAATACTAAAACGTCGAAATACCAGCGGCACCTAGTTGATTTTGGTATCTTATTTGCCAAAACATATTAACCTGATAATTTTAGCATTACATTGTCCTCAATGGAATGTTCCCTGGAGGTTTTTCGGTTGCGTGTAGCCGCCTGCTTGCATGCTCCCACTGCGCCTGCGCGACGCATTCCTCTGCATAAAGCGGCATCATGGCCAATGTCGGTATTCATTTTCCTCCAAGAGGTTTCACACGCCACGTCGATCTCTGGAATTTGAACTTTCGCTTTCGCGACAAGCATGGCTACGACCAAAGACACAGCTGCCCTTGACGCCCCTTCGGATCCCGCTCTGACTTCGGATGCTTCGCTTCAACCTGCTCTCCCGCCTCTCCCACGCGACCACTGTCCGGCCGGTCATGACCGGGACGGTTACATTGCGAATGATGAGGACGACTCACTGCTCCAAGACGGACAACGCACTCCACTCCCGCTAGCCAAGGCCCTCTTTCGGGAAGCGGAAAGGAAGCTTCAAGACGCTTCGTCTCTCCGGCGAATCTCCAGCGCCAACTCCCCCATCGACCTTTCATCGAAGTTGTCTCGCCGTGACTACAGTGTGACTCACAGCGAAGCTCACATCCTAGTCGACTCGGTATTCCGCCAGCACGCAAGATCGCATCCTGTGCCGCCTCCTCTTGCTCCTCATCGGTGAAAAGAGCTGACACTCGAGACTGGGTTGCTTCAACAACGAGCCAGGACAGCCGAAAACGCCAGTCGGCCGCCCATCCACCTGGAGCCAAACAACGCAGGCTCACGGCGTCACCAGCCTTCGCGACACCTGCGTTCGCGACGACAAAGGAAGTCACGTCTCTGCCAGCTCCCGCCAAGCACATCCAGTTCACTGACGACAACACAGAAGACCCTACCCTGGCTCGACAGTGGAAAAAGCGGTACCAGACTGCTTCCTGTACAAACCATCACAGTCCACTGACGCCCCAGTCATCAACCGTGGTTTCAAGACAGGCTTTGGATTTGCCCTTCTTGACAAAGATGCCAAGCCACGCAGCCTTTTAGGTCAGTCGACGACGCTGCTCACCTGTCTCCTCCGTAACGGCGGCCTCCTGCTGGGCAAAGGCCAACCTCTACAACTGGACACAGAACCTCCTGCAACTCGCCCCGGCCGCGAATTAAGCTTCTTCCTGACCTTTGGCGATGGTTCAACAAACCCAAGAAATTTTGACACCTACCCTGAGTGTGAATTTCTTTGCAGCGAAGTCAAGCTGGACTTCGGCTCTGCTCTCTCCATTCCGAAATGCATCGAAGTGCCCTCCTTTTTCTTTTTCGACAACGACAAGTGCCTACGCATGAGCCTTCGCGCCGCTTCACAAGCTGACGTATTGAACACAGCAGTCAATGCTTTGTGCGAAAAGCTCACCGATGACGCCAGCCCAGAAGAGATCCGCAACCTTTCATCTCTCACGACACAGCTCTTTCAGAAAGCAAGCTTCGCCACATATCATTCTGTTAACTGAGCTACACGAGCCTTATTCAACAACACGCTCCTGTTACGAGGAGCCGCCCTTAAATCAGCCAACAATTTAAACGAGTCAACCAGGCACCGCCTCCGGAACCAGCCGCTTCACGAGTCGGTCACGCTTTTCCGTGGGCTGATCCCAACCCTGGCACCCCACCTTGACATATCCCGAAAACCTAAGCCTTTTCGCCAAGACAAGTCATCCTTTTGTGCCAACAAGTCCAAACACCGGACTCCATCAGAAGACTGGAACAAACCATCCAACCTTCCCAAGTCACCACGAGGAGACAACCCAATTAACCAAAACAACCAGTCCTTTTGGCCTGAACAACGTGGTCGCCCCCGCAACAACCAAAGATCACAGCAGAAGCCGTTATTCATCGCCCGACGACCGCAGCTCCCACCGGAAACTATGACTACCCGAAGCTCTCCAGTCTCCCGGTCGGCGCAAGACTTCGCCACTTTTACCCGGCATGGAAGAAAATTACCCACAATCCCGAAATCTTCTTAATAATCAAGAAAGGCTTTCGTCCAACGTTCCTGTCACCACCTCCGCTTACAAATTCCCCTCCGCCGGGCTTCACTTCACCTGTCTCGGATCCCCTTTTGGCCGAAATCAACCTCCTTGTCGCGAAAGGAACGATCGTCCAATGCCACAACCCGGGACCGGGCTTTTACAGCACCATCTTCACCTGGCCAAAGAAAACAGGAGGGCTCATTTTCAACATGAAACCATTAAACCAGTTCATCGACAATCCACATTTCAAAATGGAAACATTGGAGACCATCCGCCAATCCTTCAGACGACACGACTGGACGGTCTCCCTAGATCTAGAGGATGCTTACCTACACGTACCTCTCCACCCATCCGCAAAGAAATACTTCCGCTTCATCTACAACGACCAGGTCTTCGAATTCCGCTGTCTACCCTTCGGCTTGAACGCTGCACCAAGAATCTTCACCATGGTTTTAAAACCAATTCTCGGCCACCTACATCAAAATCAAATCCAGGCCAGCGCATACCTAGATGACTGGGCTCTCTATGATCACGACTCCAACCGCCTCAAGCGAAGCAGGGACAAAACAACGTGGTCGTGGTCAGGGACAAAACAACGTGGTTGGCTCCTGAACCAACTGGGTTTCGGCGTGAACCAAACCAAGTCATGCCTCAATCCCCAGACACTCTTCACATTCCTAGGCGCTTCATTCAATCAGCCACAATTTCTCCATCTCTCGAAAGAGTTCAAGACCTCCTTCATCACATCCGTCGCTTTCAACACCAAACGACCTTCTCCCTCCGGCAATTAAACTCTCTCATCGGGAAAATGGATTCAATGGCAAACCTGATTTCATACGGTCGTTGGATAACAAGACCCTTCCACCACCATCTGATCCACCACTGGTCAAGCCCATTTCTCAACCCAGACCAACAGTTCTCTTTTCAAAGTCTCCTCTGTGGTCAGATGTGACAAACCTAACCAAGTCAACACCACTTCACGAACCAACACCCAACCAACTCATCTTCACCGATGCATCAAACCAAGGCTGGGGAGCCCATATAAACAACCTGGAAATTTCAGGCTCCTGGAAGGAAGGCAGAGGTCATCACATCAACTTCCTCGAACTTCGAGGAACTTCGAACTGGCCATGCAGCATTTCCTTCCACACATCAGAAACCAAGTCATCCAAGTCCATGCAGACAACACCACAGCCTTGGCCTACATATGGAAAGAAGGAGGAATCAAATCCAGACTACTCCACAACCTGACCTCCGAGATCCTCAACCTTTGCATCACGAACTTCATTGCTCTGCTTCCCCTTCACATTCCAGGGAACAGGCACGTCATAGCAGATTCGCTATCTCTCCGCTCCCCCCAACATGAGAATGGTTCCTCAAGAAATCCATCTGCGAATTTCTCTTCATGACATGGGGAACACCGATGTTAGACCTATTCGCCTCGAAGCACAATGCCAGACTTCCCCATTACATCAGCCCGATACCGGACGAACAAGCAATGGTAACCGACGCATTAACATACCCATGGCACAACCTATATGCCTACCTATTCCCACCATTCAAACTCCTTCCACAAGTTCTACAAAAAGCCGAGAAAAGCCAAAGCCAATCCTTCTCAATAGCCCACCTTTGGCCGTCAGCAGCATGGTTTCCACCCCTACTGTCTCTACTAGTCGACTTCCCAAGAAGCCTCCCTCTTCAACCAGACCTTCTGTCTCTAACGAAAAAAAGCTGAGGGAGAGACGAAATTAGGCTGAAATTAGGTTTGGGAATTTTGGGTCAGAACTTCAGGGTTAAGTTAGGTTTGGGGTAAGGATTAGGTTTGAAGAAGGCCTACCAGCAAAAAGCCCCCCTAGACTTGGGGACCTCCCTAGCAGAGGAGAGGAGAGGAGAGGACCAGCCAGGAGGCTGGCCCGAAGGCTAACTGATTTTTGCATGGCCGGGCGGCTGCTTTTATGCGATTTGGTTACCCCTGGCAACCGCGTAATAGCCGGGGTATTATGGGTAAAGAAGTTTCTCGAAGGTTCTAGATGCAGGAACCGGAAAGGAATTTACAAGGCATGCGCACATCAAAGGAAGATTAAGCCTTTCAGCTTGTCCATTGGCCCCAGCAACATAAGTCCACAAGATTTGCAACAAGCTCACAACCCCACAAGAAGCTCAAACTCCCCCTTGCAAATCTTGCCACACATACAGTTTCATGACACTAACCGTGTTGAATCTTTATTGAACAAGGTCTGAAAGCTGCACACTCTGAAAGAAACACTTGTTTTTATTAATGAACATGAAAGAAAATGACTGAATTCTTAAACTTGACTGTTTAAAGAAATCATTGGCGACCCTGGAACTCGATTTCCCAGAGTCATGATTGAAACCTACGCCCTAAGACGAGATTGAATTGCACCCTGAGGCGACTTTGAGTTTACACCCGGGGGCGACTTTGAGTTTGCACCCGGAGGCGACTTTGACACTACATTATTTTGTAGCCGATGGAAATGAATTGTAGATTTGCTCGTAACGTGCAAAGAAAAAACAAGAAATCTCTCTTTTGAGCCTAGCAGAAATTAATGAAACCTCTATGGGTGAAAAGAAATTGAGAAACCCCTATGAGTTAGAAGAAATTAATGAAACCCCTGCCTGTGGGTTAGAAGTAATTAATGAACGAACGTTGGTACTCGTTAGGGAAAATAAGACATAGCCTAACGAAATTGCTGGCGAAAAGCAAACATTAAAATTATATTGCTCCTGCAAAAAACGAAAGATTGAGTTTACAAATATTGTTTACATGAATTGAATTGGCTATTTTAAGAGTTGGCTACTTCATAGCTAAACGACTGCATTGTAAATTAAGTTATTTTACTGAAATAAAGAAGGCCGAAAAATTAGGTTGATTGTGGGAAAAAAAACCCCTTTGGGGAAAAAAACCGATGCGGAAGTGAACTGCTTGAAGCAGAATTTGGTTTTATGAAAATGCCTCTGAAGAGCATCGAACATTAGAAATCATTGAATTTTTGAGTTAGCAGAGTTTTGTTTGGTGCCATTAAGCCAAAATTGAAAAAAAAGAAATAGGCCTATTTTTTAGGCTTAAGTTAGGCTTAGCGATGAAAACCTTAAAAACGGATTCCTCTAACCCTTCTACACACCCCTATTAAATTTGAGGACGATAGGAGCATGTTAGGCCTAAATAGTGGTTTAAGCCTAACGAAAATCTTTAAGGCCCAGGCTTAGCCAAGTGGCTTACCCACGTTTCACCTTAAAGTTTTTAAAGCCTAAAGGGGGCCTAATTCTTCTCCCGGGTTTCGGCACCATAACGAAAAAAAGCTGAGGGAGAGACGAAATTAGGCTGAAATTAGGTTTGGGAATTTTGGGTCAGAACTTCAGGGTTAAGTTAGGTTTGGGGTAAGGATTAGGTTTGAAGAAGGCCTACCAGCAAAAAGCCCCCCTAGACTTGGGGACCTCCCTAGCAGGGGAGAGGAGAGGAGAGGACCAGCCAGGAGGCTGGCCCGAAGGCTAACTGATTTTTGCATGGCCGGGCGGCTGCTTTTATGCGATTTGGTTACCCCTGGCAACCGCGTAATAGCCGGGGTATTATGGGTAAAGAAGTTTCTCGAAGGTTCTAGATGCAGGAACCGGAAAGGAATTTACAAGGCATGCGCACATCAAAGGAAGATTAAGCCTTTCAGCTTGTCCATTGGCCCCAGCAACATAAGTCCACAAGATTTGCAACAGTCTCAACAAAAGGGCACAAAACTACACACAAACCTAGCAAACCTCGTAAACCTTCACGTGTGGCTACTATCATCAAACTCCTCAAAAAGGCAGGAATTCATAAAGATGATGCTTCCGAATCGCCTCAAAAGCCACAAGAAACTCAACTAACAATATGTACGACAGTCACTGGTCCAAATAGTTTCATTGGTGCCACACAAGAGAAATTAATCCAATCAATCCCTCTCTGCTAGAACTACTAAGATTCTTCACTGACCTTTTCTACATCAAAAAACTCAAAGGCTCAACGATCCTGGTCTACCGTTCAGCCCTAAATTCAGTCTTCAAAGCAGCAAACAAAACCAGCCTCCTCGAAGACTATTGGCTCTCATCACTTCTCCGCTCATTCGAAAATGACCGCCCTTCGACTAGAAGACTCGTCGCGGATTGGGACATAGCAGTCGTGCTCCAATCCCTAATCGAAGCCCCTACGAACCAATGCAAGACTGTTCTCTGCACCTCCTAACCAGGAAAACCGTCTTCCTTATCACTCTCGCAGCAAGCTCCCACTGTTCCGAAATCCAAGCACTTTCCGCAGGCCCAGCCTTCTGCATTTTTGACCCAAACCTCACGTCCGTGACACTCCACCCCAGAGCAGGTTTCCGAGCAAAAACTCAAAAACCATCAGAACCTCCAAAACCCATCATGTTCCCAGCCCTCTCCAAGTTAACAGAAGACGAACCTGAATGCCTACTTTGCCCGATCCGTGCACTCCGGTTCTACCTCACCCGCACCCAACATGAAGACATCCGCAGAGGCAGAAACCAACTCTTCCTCCCAGTAGATCTCCAAACAGGTGAAAGTCAGCAATGATCTCCCGCTGGATCAAGAAAACCATCGACGCCGCTTACGACAAGGCAGACCTGAGCAGGCAAAGAGCGACTGCACACGAGGTCAGAGCAATTTCCACGTCATGGGCACACCACAACGCCATCCCACTAGAAGAGATTCTACAGGCAGCTTCCTGGCGACACTCCACGACATTCACCTCCCACTACCTGAGGAACATGTCAAGAGACGAAGAAGAACTACAACGGCTGGGACCTATTGTTGTGGCCAGGACTGTGCAGCCGGGACTGTTGCAGCCAAGCCCCCTTAAGCACGATCAGAACGAATCAGAAGCAAGCCATCCCAGATGGAAGCAAGACACCCATAGATAGAAGCAAGCCATCCATACGAGGAAGCAAGATCCCTCATACAACAACGATCCTTTTCAGGGCCATCAAACCCTACGAAAGAGAACCAAATTCCTGTTTCATCACATGTTCTGAATAAAGGGGGAAATTTTGCGAATTTTTTGGGGGAAGCCTGCTTGCATCCCGGGGTGCCCCATCAGATCGGTGCCCGCCAGCACTTTTGACGAGGTCAGCTGATAATGCTAAAATTATCAGGTTAATATGTTTTGGCAAATAAGAAAGAACATTTTGCCGGCCCTCAGCCGGGCCGGCTAAACATGGTTTCTTTTTGCCTAAAACATACTTAACCAAGGCCCGCCCTCCTCCCCTCTCGAGTCACCTCCTGACAGATTGAGAGGAAAATGAATGCCGACATCGGCCATGATGCCGCTTTATATAGAGGAGGACTGTGTCGCGCAGGCGCAGTGGGAGCATGCAAGCAGGCGGATACACGCAACCGAAAAACCTCCAGGGGACATTCCATTGAGGACAATGTAATGCTAAAATTATCAGGTTAAGTATGTTTTAGGCAAAAAGAAACCATTTTTATCCGGCCAGACTGAAGGCCGGCAAAATGGTCTTTTTATTGCCTAACCGAAAATATTCATTACCTGGAATTTTTATCAGTTTCCTTCTTCAATGCTGTTACTCTACAGGTTAAAGTTATAGAGCTTGCCAGCCACGCGAGCTCACTGTGCATGCGCACCCCGCCTATATAAACGCGCTGAGAGCGACGTATGTCATCTTTTATTAATCTATAGCGACCAGGCGGTGACACCGAATGGGAGGTAAGGTGGCTGAAGGTAATGTATATTTTCGGTTAGGCAATATAACCCAAAAGCAACCAGGTGCCCCTGGTATTTTAATTTTCTATACGCCGACGAAAATATCGTTACCTGGAATTCTAGCATTCAAGACCTCGCCAAAGCGGTGGTGGACAACACCTTGATGGGTACCTAGGTTCGTGGGTTGGCTCCCCCAAAAGTAAAAAACTGTGCCAGCAATATGAAGGTGAAGCAAGTTTATTTAATCTTAAGTTTATTAAAGAATTCGGCTGTCAACAAGAAAGGGTCCGAGACGGTAAAGTACATCGACCTGCGAGGACATGTCTCACAAGTAATGAGACATGAAGACAGAGGTGCTTCTCCAAGATGCAGCCATGAGGATGTCAGAGATCGGGAAGTTACTGTGGAAGGCCCAAGGCACGGAGATGGCTCTAAGGTCGTGGGTGGTTACGCGAATGTTGTTGTCGGTGCAGTTGATGTCCAGAGCGTTGTAGGTGTTGAGGATGAGGCGTTGATCCACGAAGCGATCCTACGAGCTGAGGTTTCGCCATAGGGTTTGGTGAAGGGCAGAAGCGAAGGACACGGGCGACCCTTGCGAAGGGTTTCAGTTCTCCTTAGATAAATACGAAGGGCTCGTACAGGGCAAAGCTGGCGTTCTGGTTCGTCCCCAAGAATGTTGAGAGTTCTGGGATGATGAAAAGAAGGGGTCGTTCGCAAGGTTTCTGGATTTTTGCTTGAAAAGAAAGTCGAGTTGTCAAGCCACCCCTTTGAAGTCTGCAGGAAAGAAACAGTCGTCAGGAGCAGATGACAGGGACTGTACTTTGCTACAGGAATTCTGGCTGCATACATGAGCAGAAACACAGTCTTACAGGTCAGATGGCTGAGGTAGCAGAATGAGAATGGTTCATATGGTGCCGTCATCAGTGAGTTTAAATGATAGAAAGATCCCAATCAGGGAACAGTCTACATGTGACGGGTCACTCGATTTCAAAGGATTTGACTAGTGCAGAGATACAATAGCCGTCCATCAGATGAGAACTCTCCGTGGCCTTAAATATGGAATTAAGGTCGGAACAATAAGAATGGTGGAGCTTTTTAGAACGTCTTTGATGAGGTTGTTGGGAAAGATCAAGATGTCTGGAAGAGGGGATTGACTGGATCGACCTGCCGTGCGACACACCAGCGGCACCAGTGACTGTCGTAGATCCTGTTGGTGGAGGACCGGATAGCTTTAGAAGCAATGCAGGAAGCCTGTTCTTCAGAAACGCCTGCTGTCGTCACTAGTTTGATGATAGTAGCCACCCGTGCAATTTCAGGGGCTGATGGCGAGGGTGGAACCTGGTTCCGTGGAGTTGCGATAGCAGGTTTGGAACACCCAGAAAACACCGAGGAAAACCGACGAGGATGTCCAGAAGTTGAGAGAACCATGTTGTGGTAGCCGGCTAATTTGGTGCTATCAGGAGGAACAGGCCGGTAGACAGCGCAATCTTACGAAGGACGGGGATAGTTGCTTGAATGGGGGGAAGAGATAGCCATATAGGTGATCCCAGGGAAAGGTCAGTGCATCGACTGCCCAGGCCTGATTGTCAAGAACCGGGCTCACAAAATGGCGAAATCTGGCATTGTGCTTCATGGCGAAGAGGTCGATCATAGGGAACCCCCAGATGTTGAATAGATATTTGCAAATGGATATCTCTTAAGATTCCATTTGCCGGTGGGAAGAGAGTGGCGAGAGCCATAAGTACAGCTATTTCCCGTAGTAAAGTATACACGAGCGAGATTCAGTTGGTGACATTTTTGCTCATTGTGGCGGATCAGAGAATTACCGGGCCCCCACTGCGAGTTTTCATTTCGGGGTTTTGGGCCCTTGTAAATTAGCAATTTTTTACCAAATTAGAAAAATTGTAGGGAGGGGAGAGTATCAAGTAACGATCCATCGCCATCTTGTATTCACCCACTCACTGATATAAATACTGCAAACTGGATGCGAGCTTACGAGCTGTAAATACTATAGTTACTTCAGTTGGAGCCAGGTTTGAGTTAACTGCCGTCTGCAGGTGAGCGATGGTTTGCGATGATTTTAAGAGTAAAGACTAGAAAACCGAAGAAGTTTAAAAGGGGGACTGCTTTTGGCACAGTTTTGCCGGGCCCCTTGTTGGCACTTCGCCTCCACTTCGCCACTGTTTTGCTCCCAAACCAATCCTTGAAGCGGATAATGCTTAGTTTATCGAAGCCAACAAAAAGGTTGTTTGTTTCAACTAGCAGCAGTTTTTAACAAAATTATGAAATACCTGGTCGTACAATCTTTACCGAATGTTAAAATACACATTATTAAAACAAAACGGCAAATTCTTGTCAGGTTACCCAAGACGAGAGTTGGTGACGTCATTGCATCCAAACCAAAACAATGTCGTGCTTTTACGGTGATCGCTTGTAACTGTGCTCTCCGTCTGATGACACGTTATAACAAACATTTTTCAGTACTCGCATTGTCGTTTGGAGGGTGGCTTGGACTCTGTGCAAACTGTGTTGTAGGGTGTTTAGAACACATGAAATGTTTGCAGTGTGAAGTGTTTAAGGTGTTGTTGGCTCAATGTATTAGGACGCGTGACGAGAGGTCGAGGCCCTGTAAATAAATTAACTCCGTCGGATGGATAGCAATGCGTTGTGCGAAGCGCAAAACATCCCGCCCAGTTTTCCGTGCACATCGCAATCTCCCACAACTTCCACGGTTCAGTTTTCTTCCATAACACCCTGCCCTGCCAACAGCTGCAGTCATTGTGGTTTCCCACAACATCCGCAGCCGTTGGATGGATCGCAATGCGTTTTAGAAAAAAAGCATTAGAGTTTGCTAGTTTAGAAAAAAGCATTAGAGCTCGTATCCCCATACTCACAGCTGTGAGGGTAGACGAATAAAAACGGATTAGAGTTCACTCGAACGCAATGAACTATAATTTGAACTCCAATTCCAAGGAACAAGGACTATTTTTGCTCAGTGGCTATGTCAGAAAGTGAACGCAGTTTGTGTTTGAAATGTTTAATGTTTGTGTGCGTGTGTATGTTTATGTGCACTTCGTTTGGGGGTTGTACAGGCTTTTTTTAATAGTATTTGTCTGTGTTAGTTGTTTTATATTTTAAGATGTTTCCTGTGAGTATGTGTATTTTGTGTGCATTTATAATTTGTGAAATAAGCATACTCCTAATTAAGGCAGTTTTTATTGCCTGTCTTTGGGTATGTATTTTTTATCCTTTGTAGGCGTTTTGCTGTTTACGGCGTCTGTTTGTATGTGTTTCGTGGGCGTGTGTATATTGTATTTTGTGTGCGTATTTTATTTGTGTGAAGTATCCAACCGTTTGTTTGATTAGTGCTGTACATGAATACGTGTGCATGGAGAATGGCACGTCACAATCCTTGTTCCCTGGAATTGGAGTTCAAATTATAATTCGTTGCGTTAGAGTGAACTCTAATTCGTTTTTATTCGTGTACCTTTACAGCTATGAGTATGGAGATACAAGCTCTAATGCTGTTTTCTAAACGGTGAAGCCGTTTTTTGTTCAGTTAATTTGTTTGCTTTTTTCGCTTTCATTTTATTGTAATTGCTACAGTCTGTTCTATCATGTGTACCATATGTCCACTGTACAAACAATTATGTTTGCAAAAAAACGAAACATTAGAAAAGCGTATTTTTGTTCACGTTCTACCCATGCTTTATCCCATGTTTGTTATTTGATGGCAACACACTAGCGTGTGTCTAGAGTTAGCATGTATCAGCAGATGGATAGTCGATGCTGCATTGTTGCAAGCAGCATTATGGCAAACAATTGCGGCAACAATTCAACTAGCTTTCCGAAGCCTGCATTGAAGAAGTAAATAAATCCTTCAATCATGTCTGCCGTCCAATTTTGAGGCCTAGACTTTGCACCCCCTGTGGGCTGGGGGTAGAATAAGCCCACCGTACCCCTGCGTGTCGTAGAAAGCAACTAAAAGGGAACCCAAGATCACGGTCTGCTAGTGTGCCAAGGGTCTGCATGGCGCAGGGTTTTTAGTCCGTCTTGAATACTAGCAACCTCAACACTACGGTTTGAGAATGCGCCTATGATGTGTATGGCGGGCAGGTTTAACACCCGTCGCAAGCACTAGTCGGAAAGATGTGAAGGGACATCCGGACAAACCGGGCCCGGGGTGGCTGCTTAGAGGATGTTTGGTGGTTTGAATCCCCTTTTGGGTTTGATTCCAATTTGCCCGTTCTGGCCACTGGGCTTTTCATCCTCATCCCCCAGCATGTTGGCCGTGTGCTGCAACCTAGTAATCCGTGGAGGCGGAGATCCTGGCTTTCGGGCTTTGGCTCCTTATTCCGGAGGACGGGTGGCCTGGGCGAGCCGGCCTAAGGTCAATCGGCTATGACCTTTCGGGTCCTGTCGATGTGGGGAGGCGGCTTGTGCTGTATCCATCTGCATCACGGACCCGAACTGTTTGGGTTATCGACGGAGGTGGTGTGTACGGCTTCCTTGGTGGCCTCGCCTCTCGGCATGCTTAAGCTGCCACCTCTCGGAGATAGACGGTGGTGTTAGCTTCCTGGTGCAGGGCCCTGGATATGCGGCTTCCGGCCCTGCATCACCCGAGTGCCGCGCGGGGCTTTATTTTTCTGGGGAGCGCACCGCCGCGACTTCTTTTTTGCTTTCAATGGCAACTGCTTCCCCCCCCCCTCCCCCGCAAAAATTTCTTCCCCCCAAAATTCTTCCCCTCCTCGCCGCACTAGCAAGCGCCAGAGGAGGGAACCTGAGATGGTTGGGCCTGGTGCCCAGTTACCAGACCTTAGTAAGAGTTGGGACCAAGTTCCGAAGTTCCTGGTGGTGACAGGCGAGGGCCGAGATGTTACGCAACTCGGTCCATTCGCTGTACACAAAGCTTTGAAAGGGATCTGTGGTTCTGATCCAAAGAGTGTCTCTCGACTCCGTGCTGGGAGATACCTTGTGGAGGTTGCAGACGATGGTCAGGCGAAGAGGCTTTTTAAAGCGAGTGCACTGGGGTCATGCCCAGTGCATGTCGAGCCGCATCGTACTTTGAACAGCAGCAAGGGGGTCGTGACATGCTTCGATTTGAGGGGTCTCAGTGATGATGTCATCCTGGGCAAACTCAATTCACAGGGTGTTACGGCTGTGAGGCGTTTGACACGGAAAGGCAAAAATGGTGCCCAGCCAACTGACACCTTTTTCCTGACCTTTGATACGCCAGTTGCACCGCAGCACATTACCGCCGGTTACCTGCGCTTGAAGGTCAAGAGTTACGTTCCGAATCCGATGCGGTGTTTCCGCTGTCAACTCTTCGGCCATACCAGCGGCTCATGTAAAGGTAGGCCTACCTGTGTTTCCTATGCTCGGGCAGCCCATGAAGGCGCTGACTGTTTCTGTCCCGGAGCAGTGCATTAACTGCAGTGGTCAGCACCAAGTCTCTTCATGGTACTGTCGTGTTTATGTTGAGGAACGTCGAGTGCAGGAACTAAAGGTGGAGATCGGGCTTTCCTACTCGGAGGCCCGAAAGAAAGCCAAACTATCGGCGCCGACTATGACACGATCTTTTGCACAGGTGTGCAGTGCGCCATTGCCTGGCCCAGTTAGTGAGTCTGCTGATTTGGCAGATTTACGCGCTGAGCTCAGGTCTTTGACGACGACGGTGGGCAAGCTTATAACTTTGTTGACTCTGCAGGGTCTTTTGGGTCCTTCGGACCCGGTTGCTGCCTTGTCGTCTACATCTGCCCAGCCTGCAAATGCTTCTGCTCCTGCTGCTGTTTCTGCTGCTGCATCTGTTCCCAGGCAGGTTAAAGCTTCAGCGAAGCCTCCACCTGCCCGGAGTGAACCACAGAAAACGTTGAAGAAGAAGGATCCTACTGGTAAAGCCTCAACACCACCCGTGAGAACGTCGCCACCAGGAGAGAAGGTGAAACGGTCGTTGAACGGCCAGCTTGCTGAAGGGTCCGTTGTGTCCCCTCAACATCTTGATGATACTTTGCCCATGGAGCAGGGAGAAATTTCCTGTTCCAATTCTCCGGAACTTTTTCCTCCTTCCGAGGACAACTTCGTTCTGAACCTCACTCCATCTTTTGATTCGGGTGAGGATTCGGATGTTTTCGGATCGCCCAGAGGAGGAGTTAAGGAGAATGATTCAATCTTCAGCTCGCCCTAATGCCTGTGCATGCCAATATTCAGTGGAACTGCCATAGTTATCGGATGCATGCCGAAGAGCTGCGGCTGCTTTTGTCGCATTGGCGACCTCTGTGCTGCTGTCTGCAGGAAACCTGCTTTAAGCCGTCAGATAATCCGGTTGTTCGAGGTTATTCTGTCTACCGTCTGGATGCAAACCCTGTGCCACGTGCACAGGTGGTGTTGCTGTGCTGGTTCAACACTCTCAGCCGCATGCCCGTGTGCTTCTGCACATTAGATTTCAGGCGGTAGCGGTTCGAGTTTCTTTCCATTTGGATATTACTGTCTGTTCACTTTATTTGCCACCGGATGAGGTCTTTGGGGTTGATGACCTGGAGGACATGGTCAGCCAGCTTCCTGCCCCTTTCCTCTTGCTGGGTGACTTTTAACAGCCACCATGTCCAGTGGGGAGCACCTCATACTGACAAGGGGAGAATCCTTGAGGAGTGGATGCAGAGGGGGTCCATTTGTGTCTTGAACGATGGTGCCATGACCCACTGCAATCTGGCCACAGGTAATTGGTCAGCGGTGGACTTGGCCTTTTGCTCTCTAGCTATCCCGGTTCACTTCACTTGGGCTGTCACTGCCGATCTGCATGGGAGCGATCACCTCCCTATTGTGTTGTCCACAACACAGGGGGGTTCTGTTGCTTCCAGGCCAGCCCGGTGGGCGCTGAAACGAGCTGAGTGGTTAGCCTTTGCTGAGGCTGCTGTTTTCCAGCATGCGGTGCAGGACTTTACTGATGTGGATGAGCTTACAACTCATTTCACTGATGTGGTCCTCGCTGCTGCTCATGCTTCTGTCCCGCGTACGTCCACACAGCCGAGACTGGTTCCTGTTCCGTGTTGGACGCCTGCTTGCGGACAGGCTATTCGGGCCCGCAGGCGAGCGTTGCTTGCTTTTACAGTTATCCCAACTGCTGACAATTTTGTTGCCTTTAAGCGCTGTCGTGCCCGTGCCAGGTATGTCGTCCGTGAGGCTAGGCGTGCTTCGTGGTCGGCTTATGTTTCGTCGATCACGCGTTCCACGCCTTCTCAGCAGGTGTGGAGGAAGGTGCGCCAAATCTCTGGGAGGAACGTGCCTAAAAAGTTTATTTTATTAAACCTCATTGTTTGGGCTATAGCAGTTGGTTCCGGCGATAGTATCACGCGGAACATAACAACATAGCCTATAAGCGATAAGATTTGATAACAGATTCTCCCCCGTTCGCCTACTTGACATTACATACAGAGAAAGGGGCACGGAATGTCATATTTTTATATGAAATCATGAACAATATAGGTATTATCGTTAAGATTTTTCCCATATCAGGCTATGACAGTTCGTTTCGGAGAATGTATCTCACGATTCATAACTGTATAGCTTATCAATCGGAAAAATGATAAGAATAAAACCCCCCCACCCAATTGGAAGTTCTGACATCTTTGATTATTTTAAGGACATAGATTGTCATACTCGGTTACCTTGACATCAGGGTAATACAAAAGTAAATCAAGTATTCATGCATAGTACAAAGGACAAAGTATATACGAATATTTTTTTTTATTATTAAAATGTTATAGCCTACCCTCGCATAACAAATACGAGTGGATGATTACGATTTCCAGGGCACAAGCCTCACTCGTGCCGCCGTGCTCGCTGCAGCTAACTACATAACAGAAGAAAAATATTTATGTAAGCTTGTCCATCCATAACAATAATACAAACAGAAACCTAATTATTAAAAAGGTGTTACAAAGGTAAAATTGTTGCCGTGTCAGCAAAATTAAAAAGCATTGTGATAGTATTGTGAACATTAAAAGATTGCGATTGCACAAAGACTACATAGAATACGTTGCAGTCTGGGCACATTTTTAAAACGGTTGAAGGCTTACATACAGGTTAAGGGTTTACCGATGTTCGTCATCATTTGAAACACATTTTTTTTAGTCAAATTGGGCTTTGAGGATTTCAAGTCAAGTTAAGGGCATTATGAACGAAAATGCTAGTATTAAAACCACTAATTTCCTTACATACTTTATTCGCGCTACCGCGCTCACTGCAGTTGTAACAACCAGGTGTTAACGTATGAAAGATTACAACCAAGTTAAAATTGTGCCATTTTATGTGTTATACATTATAGAATTGTTCGTAGGCTATACGATCATAAGAATTTTTCAAAAACATAATAGTGTGTAGCTCTCAGGATGTTTTTCCGTCAATTGCCTACAAAGACCCAGGCTAATTCTACGAGTTGATTTCTTGTAATTATTCGGTTGTGATATTTTATTATTATTATTATTAATTTTCTTCCCTTTCTAACAAATCGGGTATTAGTATAAATTAATTAGGCATAAGTAGCCTGGTTCAGTTTTTTTTTATTATATTTTTTTTTTAAATAACATAGGTACTGAGAATTGACGAATAGGCTATTAACTATGTATTAATTTCTAGTGATTAAGGAATATTCTTACCATCATAGGCCTGGTGGTAGCAGCGGCAACCAGGGAAGCAGTGAAGGGGAGACTGCTCTTCTGGTGGCGCAGGTGGAGGAGCGAATCCGCTATTGGATTCTACAGCGTCGGGCACGAACTGGATCTGGGCCCGAACTTCGCTTCCTGAAGCCGATGGTCCAGCCCTGACAAGAGACAAATCTTGAGGGGTTTCTTGCGTTGTGGCGGCTACCCCAACAAAGGCAAGGGAGGATTCCAATTGTCCAGGGGAAAATTCGTTCTCCAAAAGAGAGAGATCCAGGGAGTCGTCGGGTTCCTTGAACAAACATTCCACTTCAAAAGCTCGGAATTGGAATAAGCGAACATTTTCACCCAAGCGGGGAAAGGGCAGATAGCAGGGGTACCGCAAGTGGCGACAATTAATTCCATTACGCAGTCCACATCCGGACCAGTGTCCACGGTATCGAATGGTGCGAGTAGCTAGGGATTCGGCGGCAGATCGTCAATCGGGAGAAAATGCAATATACCAGAACTTGAAACAAGTTGCTAAAATAAATTCCGATACACATATTCCATCATGGTTTCCCCACGAAAAGTCCCTGTTAGTACGGGTTGGCCGGGCTCCTGAAGGGTACACAAATATCCGGTAGAATTGCGGTGGTACATTTGGTAATGATTCATGATTAAATAGTATAGATCACTATGTCGGGATATAAGGGCTTCAAACTCACGTAAATCTTGCGAAGAACGATCAGTGGCGTTTCTGCGGGAGTTGGGCGATGTTTTCTCTGGATTTTTCTTAGGAGGCATAGTAGACAATTTCGAGAGGCAAAATTGAGAAGGCAGGTGGATAGTTGGGAACCTCGAGTTGAAGTAAAATAAAGGGCCAAAAACCCTATTTTATCAGCTTTGTGACCTGCATGAAGAGACCAATCGGGACAGAGTTCAAATATGACGTTAAACACCCCCCCCCCCAATCCCTCATTCATGTGTTCCAATAGTCCACCGGTTAAAAACCCACTTGGGAACAGATTCCGGAAGAAGAGCGGGTGACCATAGCCTGAGGGCTGAACCAGGGCCGTAACAAAGTCGTTTGGCGCCCGGGGGCAAAGCACAGAAATGGCGCCCCTTCCCATACACCGCAAAAGTAAACTTGGATCAGTTGGCCAAGCGCACGAAACATTAATGGTATCGGGACCGTCAGAAGCACTTTCAATGGTAGCGGGAGCGGGATACGTAATGACGGTGTTGCCAGGCGACTTAGATGGTGGTGGTGAATGGGCGGATTGAAAGCCGTTACAATTTTCACTTTCGGTTTGTTTGTCAACTGCGGTGTGGTTGCCATCGCCACCACCAGCAGTAGTTTTGTTTGCCACAGTCACAGTAGACTTTTTAAAATAATCACCCAATCTTCCTCTCAGTTTCTTACCCTCATCTTCTTGCTAAAGACGTTTTTTTCCGATTTTGTGCTCCATAGAGTTTTGGTTTAGCCATTTTGACGTTACGACTGAATTGACGTACTGAACTGACAGCGGGCGGGAAGGGAAGTACACGACTACACCGTACACGTCACTAGTTACCGTTACCCAAAACCAATCACTGGCCTCTAAATTGAAAACTTTTCAAATGTTTCCCGACCTAATCATTCATAAAATCAATCTAACATACCTAATTTAGCTTTTAATAATTCGTTGTATTATTAATCTAGTTTCCATCCCAAGTTCAGGAATTACTTTTAGAAATGCTAACTATTATATGTCAATATCATCATCGTAGAAGGATATCCAACAGCAACAAATTACCTCGAGGCCATTGTTTGCCACTATAAGAAGATAATTATTCGAATTATTCGTTCAAAATTCAAAAAAACTTATCGTTTTTTGTTTACTGTGTAGGTACGTCTTGCTAACTTTTTTAATTATTTGGCGTCCCCCAAACTCAAACCTGGGGGGGGGG
>JAHWFP010003299.1:20353-32851 GCA_023313725.1 Lithobius niger
GGGGGGGGGGGGCAGTTGCCCCCCCCCCTGTACTTTACGGCCCTGGGCTGAACAGGTGCTCGTTCGGCAACCTTTGACCTACCCGTTGTAGCGGCTCATCTCTTAACCCCCCCCCCCTCCGAAAGGAGGAGAAATAGTCTAATTGGCAGCATCTGGACAAATGAGCCTAAAATGATGGATGAAGTGATGGAAACCATATTCACCGAAACTGTGGCGCCACAAGAACTCTGCCATTTCGACAGTATGCTGCGGTGCGTACCAAATTGATGAATGTTTTTATGCTTAGCTTTTTTTGCCAAACTGATTCCACGTGGTTAGTTGTAGCCTGAGTCAGTCCAATTGTGTTGTAAGCCCCCCATAAATCTAAAATAATCGTTGTGCCTGGGCGAATAAACTGCTGGATGATAGGAAGAAGGGTCTGGGCATCACGACGATCAACAGTAACCATGAAACTCTCCTTAGTTTGAGTGTCATAATTGCCGAAAACCCACTGCTCCCTAACTGCGTGACCTCTATTATACTTCCTGCACACAAAGCAACCCTTGGGCGGTAATAAGGTGGCAGGGGTAGTTGATGCGGCTACGGATGTCTAACTTGTCTAACGGTAAGCCACCAACAGCAACTCCATCATTGTCGGTGCTGTTATAGCGGACGTAGCCATAGAGTTAGGCGGTGGGGAGGGAGGTGGCGTCGATAGCGAATCCGTAGCTGTTTCATACCCAGATGTTACACTTCCATTGTCGTCTTCTTCTCTTTCTCCTTGTTCGGGTTCTTCTAATCCCCCTTCCTCTTCTCCATCTTCATCATTAGGGTGTTGACATACCTGTAGATTATGGTACAATGATACTTCGTGTAAAAGATATTTCAACACGCTAATGACTGTCAACAATACGGTGGGTGATTTCCAGGTTGTCTTCGTCCGTATAGTTTTCACACATGTTGGAAAGCAACGCCCCTACTGCCGATGTTAGCAATGCAATAATATAGTCCTCGAAGAGATACAACAGTGGCTCGGCCCTGCGAGCCCTGATATTGTTGTATCACAATCCTCGGAAAGGTAGCTGATAACCTATACTAAACATCTGTTACATAATGCGCATACGGCCGTACTATAAATTTTAGCATTTGCCATGTGCAGTTACTTCTCCACCTGTTGTACGTCTGAAACAATGGAAAACGAAATATATATTGTTTCATATCAACCAAAACATTGTTCCAAGAGAAACAGTGAATAGAACAAGTTTTGTAGGAAATGTTATGTAGTTTAATTTGTTCAGAGCCAATTTTGTCGTACGAGTGACGAGAAACGAGATATATGCGAAAAACAACAACCGGAAGCAATTTTTTCCAAGATGGCGGCCATTTTACACCTCTTCCGCCACTTAGATTTTTCTAGACTTTTAGTATGTTGTTCAGCATGTCTTTCTGGGTCAGAAACAGCAAAGTTTACTTCTATTACAATTAGTTCAGGGTTTCGCCCTTTTTTCGCTCAGATTGACTAGCCTACAACGGCAAGATTCTATTCGATGCTCAAGGTCATTGGTACGATAGTTGACCGTTTACTTTAAGCATTCAACCTTTTTGAACACCATGGAATCCTTTGATGCCGCCATTTTCCTATCCCAGCATGAACAACTAAGCGTGCGAGCGTCGCTTGGCGCTCACCAATCAAAGTACAGTAGATATTCGCGTGACGCTTGAAAATAGCAAAATGCGTGCGTTGGCCCACCTGCTCTACAATTGTAAATGCTCGCGCTTAATCGTTGGGCATGGGAAAAACTAGTGTTTAGCGCGCTGAGCGTCACGCGTACCCGTCGAAATCCATATTATATATGGGGCCTAAATGGGCCCTAAGCATGTGTCTTTATCTGAAATAAAAGTTTAATAGACTACAACGAGCATCTGGATAAAATACTTGCATGCGACAAAATGGCTGCAAACCTGTTGGACAATCAAGCATTGCGTCCCTACAATGTAGGGCAACGGTTTTGGTTCGTCGGACGACTCTTTCTAGGAAAATATTGCTACCAAAGATCGTTGATAATGTGTTGGCTAGCTAAGTTGCCCAGAAGTCATGTTAATTTCCATAGATTTTAAGAAGCCGATTATGAACAGCTCGGAAGACCTTTTGAAATGAAAGTTGCCGTGAGAATTGGACGACATTAATTCTACATACCTTTAGTGGTTTGGGAATGGAGGGTCCTTGGGTTAGTGAGCCAACTGGCGCGTTGGGGGACAATGGATTGTTAAAGTATTGTTCGTAACCCTAAACGTATTGTTCGGTATTGTTAAAAGCATGTGTAGCGCTGGTCCGTTTACCGTAAATGACGTACTGCAATGCCACATATCGGCTTAACGTAACTCCTCCATACTAACTAGTAAGTTAAATTGTTATTGCTAAAGAAAATTTGCCATACCCGTAAACAAACAAACAATCAATAAACAATCAACATGAGTATTATTATTTTATGTGAAATTTGTAGAATTAATACATGGCTCCTTATTGAGAGTAATTAGTTATTTTTAATTTGCATTTGCGTATAAATTATTCGACTAGAAAATAAAAAAATATAAAACCCTTTACCACAACAACTGATGCCTAAACAAGAATCGTTGCCGAAAATAACCAAGTGTAAAGCTTCAATAAAACCTGGCAACCTAAAATGTAAAGAAACCACCAAATGAACTGTCACGGCGTATATCTGGCTTGAGGAACTCCTCCATACTAAATATAAGTTGCACTGTTATTGGAAAATAACAAAATCCGTCAGACTCCTCAACAAACAACACTAGAAACTAAATACCAGCTCGTTTGATGGTTAATCTAAGGTTGAACTGATCCAAAGTCAAAACAGCAAAGGAACACAAATAAACTTTCCTGTAAGATTTCGTATACTGCAGTGTTGGTGTACTGTTTAGTCCACGTAAAACCTTACTGCACGTAGTTAAATGTTTTTACCATTTTATCTGAAATGTGCAATTTCTGTAGAATTAATACATGGCTCCTTTCTGCAAGTAATTAGTTATTCCTAGTTTGACTTTAAAGAAAGTCAAATATCTTTACAACACCGAAAATGTTGTCTTGCAGTTCTTTAGCCATTTCGGCTGATTTTATAGCTTGCTCAAAGGCTATTTGTACCTTTGTGCAAGTGGTCTCAGATGCACTCCTCGATGTTAGGGATCGGGTAATCCATTATGATGGTATTATTGTTGAGCTCGCGGTAGTCTCCTACCGGACGGAGAGGTGCGCCTTCCTTCTGATCATGGGGCTACCATGAGGAGAGTCATTCTCAACAATAAGGCCCAAATCAAGCATCCACTTAATTTCGGTGACAATCAAATCACGCACATCTTTGATCGCGCATATTTGATTTGGAGAAGGCTTATGATACGACCTGGCGTTATGGAATTATCCGTAATCTCTATGACTCTGGTCTGAAGGGATGATGCCGCTGTACCTTTCAGCTTTCCTCTCAGGCTGAACGTTTTGCACCCGTATCAGGGCGACTCTATCCCGCCTGTATGTTTTGGAGAATGGTGTGCCTCAAGGTGGTGTTCTCAGTGTCATCCTGTTTGCTGTTGGGATCAACCCCATTGCTCAGCAAGCTGCTGTTGCCTAGTCATTATTCTTTTTCTAGTTGACTTTGGTGTGAAGCATTGTATGGTGTTTTGGAATTATGTTGCACGTGCAGTTTTCTTTTCCGTTTGGGAGTCTTGGCAGTCTTATCAAAGCAGCGGAGCCGTCTCAAGTGTGTATTGCAGTTGCGGCACCTTTTGACTGGCTCAAACTTGGTCTTGCGCCTAGATGACCAAAATACAGAAGGCAGCACTTAACACAAATTACAAAACTATCAGCTAAAGCAAAATATTAAGTCGCTTCATTAATGATCGAGTATTAATGCGATGAGTGAGAATAGTGTCCAGCCAAATGTTAATAATGTGTATTGTAGGCTTGTAATATTTAAAGAAAGAAAAAAAAAACTGAAGAATAATACAGAATTGGCAGAAACCCATTTTCTTTAAATACCAAAGATACTAAAGATGTGTTAAGCCTACTGGTTAGTGAAGCTATTATTGTGTCCCCTTTTATATTTAGATAAACAGCATTTCATAACAATATGGCTTATGCTAAATAAATATTAGTTTTTAATCGATTTTGTTAAGGTTAGCATTCCGGCTATTTATAACAAAAGATTTTGCGAACCACAGAGTAGTAACATCGCAACCATTCTTTCACAGCTATCTAAAGTTTTTTGCCGATTAAAAACAGTATTGACACAAATGATAGTCCTTAGGCCTAGACCGACGGGAGTGTCCACGATAATATTACTGCATACTCCATTTCATCTCATAAGGACAAAATGTGGAACCAATGATCGTAACATTTTCTGGAATAACTATCGTTAAAATACTCTGCACAAATTTCAACACTAGATACCGCTTGTGCTACGATTATTCTAGGCATGTAGCAACTCTGCACACAACACCGTTCCACAACATGAAGCTAGGAAGTAGATGGCAAGGTAGATTGAAATAGAAATTACGTGTATCGTCTACCTACTAAACACTGGTTGCACAAACGTGAGCCCACTTGTTTACATTTAAGCTTGTGGACATTCAACAGAATAAACGATGGCAGTTTTAGCCAACCAGATGGGGTGATGCAGACGTATAGGACAGCATTTAAAGTAGGCTGTGCAGATAATCATAACGTTTATTTGATTTATGTAGATTTCGAAGAAATTTTTTTTGCCATGAAACATGATAATCATATGTGCGAGACTGCAGTTCATATCTAAAATCTGGCAGATTTTCTTTAGCCCAATTTAAAACAACTCGCCTGAACGTATTTCTTGCCTCTGCCTTTTTCAACCATGCAAAATTCACCTTCGTGAAGCCGGAGAAGAAGCTATGCAGTCAAACTTTTCAGAAACCCACCTACCTGGTTTTGTCCTGCGTTCGTACTCAATTCTTTGTGTTTTCTGCACAACACTTGCAATAAAAATAATACATTTTAAACTTGTGTTATGTATTGCAGTGAATGTTCAGTGTAATATTCAGACAACAGCTAACAATACGGGAATTTGTTTCCTATATTTTTGGTTAAAGAAAGAACAATGCTTTTCTGTTACGTAATACCTGAAAAGTTTGCATAACAAACGTAAAATTTCGCAGCAAATGTAAAAAAATCTGTCTTAACAAAGTGATTTAAAACTGGGAGTCCTGATTTAAAAAGTGTTGGTTTATGTCTGATCTCAATGAAAAAATTCATGAAAAAAAATTAGTTTTTCTGGGGTTTGTACTAATATTACAGGAAAAAATGTGTATATACTCGTTATTTTTTTTAAGCATTGGCCCCCAAAGCTGATTATAAATTAATGTTGTAGCCTCGGTTGATTTCTTTTTGGAATTAGTATTTTCGAAACCGCCGTAACACAATGTCATCATTATCACACCCAGGAAGGGCAAAGAGAAAGGATTTTTATTTTAAAAACATATTAAAAGCAAGAAAATATTGGATCTTTTGTAAAATATGGTGGTCCTGAAAAGGGATGTTTGTAGTGGCCAAAGGCCGGTTGTTCGGACCGCTATCTTCTAATGCAAATGTTGCTTTTCGCTGTGTCTGTACGTGACGTATCATTTCGACGATGCTTCTCATTAAAGCTGTCAAATTTTCCTCTTTGAGTGTCTCCCCAACGATGTCTTCCAGATTAAAAACTATTCTATCATACCGATGTGAAAACTATTCTATAATACCGATGTGAAAACTATTCTATCATACCCATGATACTTCGTACTTCGTTGTTGACGTCATCTTTTATTTCCTCTCCTACGTACGAAGAGGGGGGGGGGGGGTTATGTGGGAGTATCTAATACACTGTCTCGACACGGCCCCTGTTATTACACTTAAGTCTTACCCTCTCCCACTTATCTTTCTCCCTTTTACGTTCCGTGGGGGTATGAACTCTAAGAGCACCGCTTTGACTTTAGATTGAAGACGACGGCGTTGCATATGTAATACTAAAGAGAGTATGACAATGAACAATGCTTTATTTCAACAAACAGTCTTCAGCCGAAGCCTAACCATACCTATGTTATCATTGTATCATGCGATTGTCATTATTACTCCTCTTAAAGTTCCTCTCTGGTGCTTGGCCACTGCTTATGTAACAATACACAATTCTGTGTGCGTCCACTTTTGCCGCCAACGAACACTGCACCCAGATCCTTGCCTGTACTTGGGACAGGCACAGATTCCTGTTGTCCCGTTTCCGGGGTCTGGTGTTCGACTCCAGGTTATCTTGGCTTCCACACTTGCGTCAGCTTAAAGACAAAGCTTTGCGGGCGCTTAACATCTTGCGGGTCCTGTCGGGCACTTCATGGGGTGCCGATCGCACTGCCATGTTGCGCCTCTACCGGGCCCTTGTCCGCAGCAAACTTGATTATGCGTGTATGGTCTATGGTTCAGCTAGTGACTCGACTCTCCAGATGTTGGACACTGTGCATCACAGTGGCCTGCGTGTGGCGACTGGGGCATTTCGAACGTCTCCAGTGGTCAGCCTCTATGCTGAGGCCTCGGAGCCACCTTTGGCCATTCAATAAATTACGAGCTATTAAAGGCACTGTTGAGGAATGGCACTCGGCGTGTCGCCGTGTCGCCGCAGTCGCCGTGAGGAGGTGGTGTTGGCCCGTTTGCGCATTGGTCACACTCGACTTACTCACTGTTTCCTTTTACGGGGGGTTGACCCTCCTGAATGTTATTGGTGTCGGCGGCCACTTACGGTCCGGCACTTCCTTGTTGATTGTTGCCATCTTGATGGTTTTCGTCGTCGTTTCCATCTTCCGCATAACATTGTGCGTCAATTGGGCGATAAGTCTGTCCTCCTGTCCGGTGTTTTTCAATTTTTGCAGGAGGTACAGATGTATGACAAGATTTAGATTAGGGGTTTGAATAATATCTATCTCTGTAATGTGTGGTGCAGTGGCAACCCGGACCACTGCACTGTGACTGTGGTTGGCGCTAATGACTAAGCTGTGACGCGCCATTAAGCCTCATCTCCCCCCCCCCTGGCCATTCGTCGGCGACAGCTTGCCCTTCAGTATGCTGTGCGTTTGCGTGCTGTGCAATCCAGTCCTGCTTGGTCCATGGTTTTTGGGCCAGACTTGCGAGTCGGTAGATGCAGGGTGGGTAAGGGTGATTTCCGCGGTAGGCTCCAGCAGTCCTGTCAGGAGATAGCCTTTGAAATGCCCTGCGTCTTGAGGCTTGGGAGAATGCCAGTTGCCCTTTGGCTTGTCCCGAGTGGCAGTTTCATTTTCGCTCGGGCATCCCTCCCGAAGGGTTTCACTCTGCCAGCAAGGTACTTACAGGAGTTCCGGCGGCTGAGTTCTCAGTACGCCGGTTATCAGCGCCTGTTTACTGATGGGTCGAAGTCAGACATTGGCGTGTCGTGTGCTTGTTTGTGTAAGGGAGTAACGGTTGCCCATCGCCTTCTATCAGGCTATTCTGTGTTTTCTGCAGAGCTTTTGGCCCTTGGTTTAGCGGTGGAATGGATCCTTGACCTTCAGGGCACGCATTTCATTATCTTTAGTGATTCCATGAGTGCCCTGGAGTCCTTGGCGAATTACAATCCTCGGAACCCCTTGACACAACGTGTTCAAGCTTTGCTTTCCCGCTTGCCTGGCCAGCGGAAAACCGTGCTTTTCTGCTGGATCCCGGGCCATGTTGGGATAGCAGGGAATGAGCAAGCTGATTCTGCTGCGAAAGGGGCCCTTTCTGGCCCTCTCGGTAGAGATCTCAGCCTTGTTCCCTCGGACGCCTTTCCAACTCTGCGTCTGAGGTTACACGCTTTTTGGCAAGCCTTGTGGGACAGTCAAGTCGATAATAAGTAAAGGCACTGTTGAGGAATGGCATTCGGCGTGTCGCCGTGAGGAGGTAGTGTTGGCCCGTTTTGGCGTTGGTCACACTCGACTTACTCACTGTTTCCTTTTGCGGGGGGTTGACCCTCCTGAATGTTCTTGGTGTCTGCGGCCTCTTACGGTCCGGCACTTCATTGTTGATTGTCACCATCTTGATGGTGTTCGTCGTCGTTTCCATCTTCCGCATGACATTGCGCGTCAATTGGGTGATAAGTCTGTCCTCCTGTCCGGTGTTTTTCAATTTTTGCAGGAGGTGCAAATGTATGACAAGATTTAGATTAGGGGTTTGAATAACATCTCTGTAATGTGTGGTGCAGTGGCTACCCGGACCACTGCACTGTGACTGAGGTTGGCGCTAATGACCAAGTTGTCGACGCGCCATTAAGCCTCAATCCCCCCCCAATACACAATTGTTTAAGCTAAGCTCCTTTACTGCTTTGTAGCGGTGGTTTAATTGTTATTCCTTTTTATAACAACCTCTTAACCCCGGACCACCCGGGGCCCCGGGCAACCCGGACCACTGCACTGTGACTGAGGTTGGCGCTAATGACCAAGTTGTCGACGCGCCATTAAGCCTCAATTCCCCCCCCCCCTCTTAACCCCGCTATTGCGAACCGCCTCACTCCTTCCCTCCCTTTTATTATTACAACTCTCTTCTTCTTTTAAAACTGTGTGACGCCCTTCCTTCATTTTGAAAGGATGGCGTAAGCCTAATACTGGAAGCTTGCGGAAAACTTATCGTTCTGTCTCGTGTCATAGTGGAATAACTTTCAATGGATTCTAGTGGATATCTGGAACCACCCTAAAAAAAACATAGCCACTAGATATCCACGGAGGTCCTTTATAGACGGCTGGAATATCCAGTGGATGTAATGGAACCACACTTTAAAAAGCATATCCATGGACGTCATTTAGAGGTGGATGGGATATCCATGGATGTCGTTTAGAGGTGACTGGGGTAACCAGTGGATATATGGAATTGCCATAAAAAAAACATATCCGCAAGACATCCATTGCCGTTGTTTAGAGGTTACTGGAATATCCAGTGGATATCTGAAATATCCACTAAAAAAATATATCCATAAGATATCCATGGACGCCGTTTAGAGGTGACTGGGATATCTAAACATCGCCATAAAAAAACACATCCGAAAGATATCCATGGACGTCGTTTAGAGGTGACTGGGGTAACCAGTGGATATCTGGAATTGCCATAAAAAAACATATCCGCAAGACATCCATTGACGTTGTTTAGAGGTTACCGGAATATCCAGTGGATATCTGAAATATCCACTAAAAAAATATATCCATAAGATATCCATGGACGACGTTTAGAGGTGACTGGGATATCCAGTGGATATCTGAACATCGCCATAAAAAAAACACATCCGAAAGATATCAATGGATGTCGTTTAGAGGTGACTGGGGTAACCAGTGGATATCTGGAATTGCCATAAAAAAACATATCCGCAAGACATCCATTGACGTTGTTTAGAGGTTACTGGAATATCCAGTGGATATCTGAAATATCCGCTAAAAAAATATATCCATAAGATATCCATGGATGACGTTTAGAGGTGACTGGGATATCCAGTGGATATCTGAACATCGCCATAAAAAAAACACATCCGAAAGATATCCATGGATGTCGTTTAGAGGTGACTGGGGTAACCATTGGATATCTGGAATTGCCATAAAAAAACATATCCGCAAGACATCCATTGACGTTGTTTAGAGGTTACTGGAATATCCCGTGGATATCTGAAATATCCACTAAAAAAATATATCCATAAGATATCCATGGACGTCGTTTAGAGGTGACTAGGATATCCAGTGGATATCTGAACATCGGCATTAAAAAAACATATCTAAGATATCCATGGTAATCGTTTAGAGGTGGTTTGGATATCCAATGGATATCTGTAATCGCTATAAAAAAACATATCCACAATATATATCGACGTCGTTTGAAGGTGTTGGGATCCACGGCATATCTGAAATTGCTACCAAAAATAACAAAGATATCCATGGACGGCATTTAGAGGTGGTTTGGATATCCACTAGAAATCTGCGCTCACTATAAAATCTGCAAGATATCCATGAACGTCTTTTAGAGGTTGCGTGGGTATCCATGGATGTCCTGGAATTTCAACTAAAAAAATTGCACCCATAAGGTACGGACCACTGCACTGTGACTGAGATTGGTGCTAATGACCTAGCTGACGACGCGCCATTAAGCCTCAAACCCCCCCTCCCAGATAAGGTACGTATCCACATTGTTGATTGTTGCCATCTTGATGGTTTTCGTCGTCGTTTCCATCTTCCGCATGACATTGTGCGTCAATTGGGCGATAAGTCTGTCCTCCTGTCCGGTGTTTTTCAATTTTTGCAGGAGGTACAGATGTATGACAAGATTTAGGTTAGGGGTTTGAATAATATCTGTAATGAGTGGTGCAGTGGCAACCCGGACCACTGCACTGTGACTGAGGTTGGCGCTAATGACCAAGCTGTCGACGCGCCATTAAGCCTCATTCCCCCCCCCCCCCTCCCCCACATTGTCGTCCAGAAGTGGCAGGGACGTCCACTTGACTTGTCAGGAATCACCCTTAAAAGGGATAATTGCTGGCTACATTCCGTTTCTATTGCAAATAATGCTGCTTTGAATGGAATGCTACATTTAAAGGCAATATATATTTTCGTAAAGCAATAGGGGGAATTGCCGGCCATGGCTAGCTAAATTCCGTTTCAAATAATGAAATATACTCTACCAGTAAATTTAGCATTTTATTCTCGAATGCTGACATTTTGAGTGGAATGCTAAATTTAAAGGTATAATACATATTTTTGTAAAGCAATAGGGGGAATTGGTAGGCTAATTCCATTTTCTGTTGCAAGTAACGAAAATATTCATCCTGTAATTTTAGCATTCCATTCAAAACAGCATTCGAGAATGGCATGCTAAATTTACAGCTAATGTCCATTTTCGTAAAGCAATAGAAACATACGGTAACCACAAGATACTCACAGACATCGTTTAGAGGCAATTGGGGTATCCCAGTTCGAAACTTCACGTCGTACATTCTCACCCAAGCCAAATTGACGTTTTGAGTGTTAGGAAGTCTTCTGAAGGTAAACGGAGAATAAGGCTTAACAAAAAATTCAAGTTAAAACAGTGCGAGTGTTCACGTGGCGATTTTTTGTGGTCGAAATATTCAAGCCTATTTCCGTACATCTGGTTGAAAGTGACCATGCAGTTAGCAATACCCACGTTCGCAACCCACTTGCTTTTTTTTAATTTATGGTCTCACAGCACATCATCTATTTGCTAAAAACCTTGTGTTTTTTTTTCTGCTATGTCATGCACCTGTATTTAAGTCGCAAATTTTAATTATGCTATAAAATATCCCTGAATTTTTTTGGGGGGTCACGAAAAGTAGTGAAAATGTTAAAGATTGTGATCTATTCATTTTATATGCCATTCAAGATACTAAACAGACTTGTTTTCTTTGTCTGATTGTTGTGTAGCATGTGAAACAAAGATAACGACACCAGAAGTTACTCAACAATTTCACTTCAATTTATTTAAAATTTAAAAATAAAAAAAATTATACATTAAAAAAAGTGACAGTTAAACACTCGGAATTCGTGGCACCTCTCTCTGCACTTATCAGGCATTCGTGGCATCTGTAGCATCTGCCTCTGTGAGCAACGTAGGCTCAGTGCGTGACGAATGTGGTTTTGCCTACCTCCTAGAATAAATAGAACAGTTTAAACTTTCCTGCACACCATCTTGCTAAGAATTATAAACGAATAGTCAGGACTGTCGGAAAAACGAAGCAAACATACGCAAAAATTTCAAAAACTAAGGCGTAACACTACCTTGGCGAATTTTCGATAGTCCAATACTGCTGGGATTGGAATTCACAGCGGATTATCTTGTTCAGGCAGCGCACACCGGTTTTTTCCTGTTCTTCTCCTGTGGAATTCCACAGGACAAGAAAAAATGGTGTGCGTTGCCTGAAGAAGGGGATTGGACTATCGAAAATTCGCCGAGGTAGTGTTATACCTTGTTTTTGAAATTTTCGCGTAGGTTGCTTAGTTTTTCAGATGGGTACTACATTTCAAGGTAAGAATCGGAACTTTTTAAAAAGTCAGGATTTATATCACTTTAACAAGTATTATTTCAAGGAACTTGGGAGAATCCGCTTTAATAAAGCAAAAAATGATAACCATGGTTAACACTTACGGTAGTTCATTAATTTTGCATCCAACTCGAATTTAACAAAAGGGTTAATCCTGTATGCAGTCTGTATCAAAACTAGGACTGCCATAGTCTTTGCATGAGACTTGCTTACGGTACTGAAAGCAAATATTGAATGCCAAATTGAAACATACGAACCTGTGAGGATTTCAAGCACGGGAACGATCCTGATAGTGCAATGAAAGCCTCTCCATACCAGCTTTAAAAAAATTTTACTGCATACAAATGATACAAATTTCCTTAATTGCATTCGTTCTCCCACTTAGCCTTTGAATGGCGAAGGTGATTTTTCACTACGGTTTCTATTTCTTTTTCAGTAG
>JAHWFP010003300.1:0-35748 GCA_023313725.1 Lithobius niger
ACATTCAAAAGAAAACAGCAACCGAGACGCAAGTTAAAGTGTTATGTCTGCAAAAGGGTTGGCCATTTTGCTAGAGAGTGCCAGGATGAGAAAACCAGTAGCAATTTGTCTGCAAGCGACGAATCATCACCGAAGAAAAGGCACAATGGATCGATGTGGTTTAGAGTTTCCACAATGGTGATGCAAGCGACTGAAGAAAATAAGACGTCTAGCACAAATCAAGTCAAACTCAGATGGAACAAAGCAAAGGTAAAGCGAGCTGGTCCACCATTAAAATCGAGAGTGGGGGAAAACCAGAAGTCACGGCCATCACCCGAGCCAATAGTGGGGGAAGGGAAGATGAAGTCAATTAAAGAGACTATTGCCATCACTAGACCTGTGATATGTGCACCAAAGAATGACGTGAGTGACAGGAACCACATGATTCTGGAAGAAAAGGTGCAAATGGTAATTGACCATGGTAAAAAATTGACTCGGGAGAGTGAAGTTGATTCGAGGAGTTTGGGAAGAATCTTGAAAAAAGCTTTTGGAAATGAGGAAGATGACGTCAAACCGGTAAGCAAAAGTCATGGTGAACTGGTGCCTGCAGATGTGGTTGCTGTCCACAAGGAACTTGAAGCTAAGGATGCAATAGTGGGGGAAACTTCTGAGCAGCAAGAGACGGAAGACACAACGAAAGTCATTCCAGCCACACAAGCGGAGCACGCACCAGCGGATGAGATGTGCCAAGCAGCAGTCGCAGAAGTGCAGCAAGAAGTTGCAGAAGCGCAACACGGTGCACAAGAAGGGGCTACTCCAGTGTACGTTGAAAACCAAGCAGAGCACTATAATCTCTTGAAACTTGAGTGGATAGAAAAATAGCGAGGGTATTCTGGTTCAGTGATCTAACCACAGGGCATACATGGATTGCTGGATGAGAGCCTCACCTGAAGCAAGGACATAGTTGGAGTTTCAAGAAAAACAGTTTTGCGAGGAGGTGAAGCTGAGATAACAGTGGCCGACATCCATTCGTCAGGGACGAAGCTCTGCGAAACGAAACAAGAAGTCTGCCTCAAAAGGGAGGCAGACTACTCATTAAGTGGTGAAGTGCCCACTTGTGTTTCTCAAGCCTGAACACGAGTGGGAGATATGTTGAGAAAAAAGGCGCGAACCTTTATACGGTTCGTGTTAGGCTTGAACAATTGAGACTACAGTGGTAACGTGCCAATAATTAAGCACGTGAGGCTTACCGTTCGGTCTTCGGTAACGAGTTATGGCAGGCGTCGGACGTGTCCGAATTTAGCTGCGTAGTATAGCTAGGACCTGTGCTCCTACTAGTTAGGAATTTAAAGTCGATCGCTGAAACGTTTTGGCTGGCCAGCCGATGCGCGTCAACATGGGTCCAGAGCGTCAGTGTAAGCCAGCTGCTTCTTCCATGAACACCACGGGAATTCCACTGCCGACTCCGCTAGGTAAATATAGTACAACGTGTGTAGTTTTCCTGTAAGTAGTACTATGCGTTGTTAGTCTTAGCTAGACGTAAGAACTATCTATATTTTTCCCAACAGTTTCTTTCGGCGAAAGCTTGAAGGAGCTTCTTTCGGTGAAAGTAGTCTTGACTGGGTCAAAGGGCAAGGCAGCGCCATTCGGCGAAAGGGGTTGATTGATCAGGAAATATATTCGGCAAAAACTTCAGGTGGAGTCTCTTTCGGCAGAGCTTCTTTAGGTAAAAGCTTCAACGGTGGAGCTATTTTTGGTAAAAGTAGACCAAACATGGGTCGAAGGGCAGGGTCGTTCGGCGAAAGGGGGAGATCGTTCAGGAGATAGTTTGGGTGAAAAACTTCAGGTGAAGTTTCTTTCGGTGAAAGCTTGAAGGAGCTTCTTTTGGTGGCAGCATCTTTCAGTGAAAATAGTCTAGACATGGTTCGAAGGGCAGGGTCTTCGGCGAATGGGGTTGATCGTTGAGGAGATACTTTCGTTGAAAGCCAACCTTCGGTGAAAAATTCAGATGGGGTTTCTTTCGACAAAAGCACAAACAGTGGAGCTTCTTTCGGTGAAAGTGGACATGCGGAAATTATGCAACCGTTTTTAGTGGGAACTTGAGGAGAGGAGATGGCAGGTCGTCTCACCTGAATGCTTTTATAGATGGGCTCTTATAGGAGGGTTGCGCCAACAAGTTTAAACCTCAAGATTGAAAGAAGCATTACAGGAACTGACACCAAAATTTACAGGCGGTGGACATTTTCGAAACGGCAAATAGAAAAACATATTGATGAAAATGAAGTAGAACTTTCATAACCCTGTACCACAGCAGAGATAAATTACCACAATTCACTAAAAGGAAAGTCAGAAATAAGCCATCAGCAAAAATCATACACTAGAAATAACGCAGTGACTCAGTGAGCCACCCTTCATGCACTTAAAAGCACAGTTGTGACCTTAACCCCTAAGTGGCATATTATTTTTAAATTTGTAGTTTATTTCAATAAAATAGGGCAAACTTTAACGGGATTTGAACGAGCAACTTTAAGAGCTAATCTTACGATGCATGCCTCTACAACAGCCACAGTCATCTCAATATTTTAATTGCTTTAACTTTTGTTTCTGACGAGTTTACTCGTCATTACCCCCGAAGGGGTTAATGACAGGTTTAACAAGTTATCTTCACCCCAGTGGGTGAGTGTACATATTGGTGATGGAATGTCTGCTCCAGTTAGAATTCTAACTGGAGAAACAAGTTCATCATGAGCACACTGCTATACTGCCTCTATCAACATTATGATCACCCTTTACCAAGATCAGTGAAAATCTTAAACTAGAAATAAGGTACGGTAATACAGTATGCTACATTTATGCATTTACGTTTCATTTGGGTGAAACGTAAATACATAAATGTAGCGTACTGTAATATTGTACCTTATTTCCAGCTAAACATTTTCACTGATGGCTCACTACCGATTTACATAAGGAACAACTTCACTTACCTTTGTTGACTTTTAGAAGGTGTTGTATCAACCGCATTTTGTTTTCCCATCGTTTCTTCCTGAAACTTGTTATCTGGAGTTTGGTGTTGCTGATTTTCTATTTCACGCAGCTGCTTAAGACACTCGTCCCTTTGGCGCTCTTGAGCTTCAAGCTGATCTTGCAGCTTTTGTTTTTGTTTTTGGTACTCTTTGTATAATTCTGAGGGTGAAGATGAAAGCACAGTCTTAATACCATTTTCTTTTCGCAATTCCGAATCTTTCTTTGGTGTGGATGGCGAATCCCCTTGACCCCCAGAGTCACTGGGTCGTCCCTTTTCACAAGTCTTTGAGAGCTCTTGTTTCACTTTCTTTTCTGGCGAACGTGAGCGAGGCCTCCTTGGTGGAGGTTTAGGAGCACCAGTTAGGAGAGATGGCAAATCCCCATAACTGCTGCTGGTGAAGACATCTGCCTCTTCAAACAATCTGTCCACGGACGTGTTCATGGACTTCTTCCCCGTTAGATGGAAGCCAGCAAACGATTTCGACATGGTTGTGATATCTCCGAGAGACATCGCCATGAGATGACGCTGGTGGCCTAAGCCAAACGGCAGTCCGTCCAGGTGAGGAGTGAGAGACCGGGACATGATGTCCGCTGAGCGTGGGCGCGAGAACGGCATAGCCGAGTGAGGGAATGTCTTTGGCTTGATGGGAGTGACTAGCATATGCTCGGTCCAGGATGCTTCGAGGGAGGGTTTCTCCAGGCGCTCTACGTCCACGTTGAGCGTCCTCTGTTCGAAGGGACAGGCAAATGTCTCGGGAGGGATGCTCTGCAGCCAGGAGAGGAGACTGAGGTCGGAGTCGCTGAAACCAGTGCCATTCAGCATTTTAGAAAACTGCATTTCTTGGCCGTCTGTAGCGCTAGCAGTGGCTTTATGTTGGCAATACTCAACGCAAGATTCATATAGAATGCCCTTGATGACCAGTTGAATCATGCGGTCATTTTTAGCAACACTGTGAGATTCTAAACCTTTTTTATCAACAGGGAGGAACTTTTCGACTAGAGGGTACACTGCTTTAAAACACTCGACCCGTGCATTGCTTGGATTCCAATTTTTGTATTCCAAATGGTCCGAAAGCCTTGGGAGTGTAAGCAGTAGGCAGAGGTTACTGTATTCGTCTTTTGATGTGCAATACTTTTCCAGCTCATTCAGGCATTTAACCACTTCTTCAACTGCCAAGTCAATGTTCTGTACAAGACTAACTTCAGATTTGATACAAAGTAACTCGACATATTTGTGCTTGAGGATTATGTACGTAAACTGTTTCATATCAAACGCTTCAATGCTCTCTAATGGCTGAACGAATTCTAAAGCATCATCCCATTGCCCATCAAGTATGAGCTGGCGTAGGAACAGAATGTCGTCTGAAAAGGTCCCGTTGATGACGCCGGTCTCTCGCTCCAAAGACAATTGTGTGATGTGAAGATCTCGACTGTGCAGGAACTCCAAAACCAACTTCACCACATCTTCTTCCTTTAATGTTAAATGTGCAGAAGGCATCTTGCTTCGGGGAGTTATCACCTGCACAAAACACATGAAAGAAATTAGTTGATGGAACAACTAGAAATAAAACAAATATGATCCATCACAAAAAGGTAATCACTGTTTTAATAACAAACATCAGGAGCAGCACAGGTTCTATGGGAGTCCTGCTCCTGCTCCTCCTCATCTGTAAAAGAAATCCTCCTCAGTGACACACACATTTAAGTAAGGACAAGAGGAGGCAACTACGTATTAACATATTCTAATTACCACTTAAAAGGCATTATCAGATTAGTACTAGTGGGCGCAATTACCGGTTATTTCATTAAACGTTTAACCTATTTTTAAAACGTTCGGTTACCGTGTAACCGAGTATTAACAATGTTCACAAAACAATTGTTAAAAAAAAATGTTTCCTAAAAACGTAGACCATTGTTTATTGGCATTATTCAGTAACAGTTTAGTAATAAATGCAGACCATTGTTTAATCTATCGTAGGTTTAATTGGTACGTGCTGGATCCACAGTTTTTGGATTAAAGACGGATCTGATAGTCAATTATTTACCGGCTGGTGGTTAGGGTGTTTTCCACTAAGACTATTTTTCATGGATCCAGTTGATCCGCCTGCATATTTCAAAACTGTACCGTAGAATTCACATTTAACTGTCTCAGCAGAAGCTTTCTTAAGGTAGCATTGTAGGAAAAATATTACCTGACTTAGCGCACGTGGTGAAAAAAACATGTAGCTATGACGATTGATGATCCAATTGTAATCGTGATTGACAGCCCAGTTAAATGCATGTGCGCGAAATACTCCGGGTTGCTTGGACGAGTCTACTTTAGGAGTTTGGCCGCTGGTGATGGGGGAAGGAGGGAGAAAAGTAGTGAAAGTCAAGTTTTAACTAAGTCGTGCTGCATGTCCATCGATGCTATCTTGGTTGATTACGTTTACACAAACACGGAAATTAAAATCCGTTTAACCGAACTTGCCACGGTTATCGGTTACACGTTTAACCGTTGCAACCACTAATTAGTACAACATCCAAAAGCTAATGTACCTTTATATTAAAGTATGATGCGGCAGCCTGAGTATTGCTGCTCCGGCCCAGTGCCTAACATCCAAGACCAGGTTGTTTCGTCAGACGTGGACAACTTTCTCACTCTTACCACTTTTTCTGGACGTTTATTTGTTCCTTCATGTTTGTATATGAAACGAGAGAAGACGCACAAATGGCACCGTTCGGGTGTGTGCGAGGTCAACTCACACAGGTTTAACTTGGCACCAACCCAGGTGACATGCATACAACCATCCAAAGCTTAAGCCGAGGATCGGATAAATTCGACATTAACTTAAGGTACTCACAAGAGCTTGGTGTAAGCTAGAAATCTTTAGCATTATGACTGTTTGCCCATGCAGTCAGTCAAAATGAGATTTCATTTAATTGTCATTCAGTTGCATGTATTGGAGTGGAGTGCGTCCCTTTTTGGAAAAATTCCCTTTTTGTTTACCAATTTTGCCGACTTTCACAGCAAAACCAAGCAAGTTATGTCTTGACTGGTGCAGTGGTCCATGAGAAACATCAGTTCAAGTTTGCATGGCCGAAATAGCGTGCGCTTAAAAATGTCTATGCCCAAAAATTATTGTACCGTTTATCAAAAGTATGGCCCTGCTTACTTGTAGGGATGGGCGATAATGCGATATTTCGATGTTACTGCAATATACACCATACGCGATAATGTTATCGAGATGCTTTTTATGTTTCGCGATCATCGCAGCTTCGAACTCATTTTATCTGGTTCACATTGGAGTGCAACTTTATCGATAATTTCGCTAAATATTGACCGATTTTGACGTTCAAATACACCATTTTAATCGTTTTTTCGCCAGCTTTCCAATGGTGCAAACCACAAAGATCAAATCTGCCTTTTTATATGTTACCCAGGATGTGCATAGTACCAACCACATTTGGATTGATTCACGAAATGAAAGCAGGAAACTAGAGCTATTACCTAAAGATTCAGATTAGGAATTTTTTTGCTCGCTACTGGCTAGTAACTTAGTTTTGCTTTAATCGCTAGAGCTGCAACATTAATTGCCAACCTCTACCTCCCCCCATCCAACCCCATGACATAAAAAGGGCATCGCAGCATTGTATGCCGCAAAAAAAAGGAAAACAGTATCTGCAGAAGACATCTACCATGCTATTTCAATAATATTAAAATCCTGCAGAACTGCAGAAAGAAAGCTACATTGCTGCACAAAGACACAAACGTTTCATTCTATTATCTAAAATAAGTTTATATTTTTTTTCAGAGGTTAACACTATTAAATTATGCAAACATCAACACTATAGTCATAGTCCTCACTACAGCGCGTATGGTACTTTATCGTTAAAAAAAAGACGACATTACAAAATTACGAGGAACATCTTTCATAATCGTGAAGCATCTAGTTATCAATCAGTTGACCTGCTTGCAGTTGAAACAGTAGGTTCATTCATCTTCATCACTAACAGATTTTTTGAAGTAGAAATGAAGGACATTTTTTAACGATGTGTCTTTTTTTTTCTTCCCACCCTTTTCTGCTTAAAGTTTAATGCTTTCTTCCAAAGAGATGACAATAACTGCTATAATTCGGTCTGTCAACACGTGGATTTTCAACAGCACGAGACAACCAAACTATGCATTTGACTTTATGTTGCATTTACCAGGTGAATTACTTCATTACAGTGTAAGGATTCCTGAGAAGGTAAAAATGTAACAGGCAGTTAGGACAACCATGTCAACTTGACATGTATAGAACAACCTATTTTAAGTTGGACAAGGTATTGGTGAATTAATCACGATACAGTTGGAGATGCAGTTTTCGGTGATAGCTGTTGTATAATTACGCATCACAACTCACTGTACACGATTTAGGACTACCCCCACATCATAAAAATGGGGGTTGTCTGAACAGACGATAGTGACAACCAGCGACTGCTTTAAAAAGTGTAAACAAATTCTTCGACAGCAAGGCAGCAAGCTTGATAATGCTTGATATACTTTTAATTAGCTTACATTAAAAAAAATCTTCTACAAACTTTGAGAAGATTAGACAAAGCTACTTGCACAATGCGCACAGTATTCAGGCAGGCCGATTCTTGGCTAAACAGGGTCGCCAAATTTGTTGAGTAAATGCATTTGAATAGGCCTAATCGTTAGTTATCATTCACTAAAACTTCCAACGGCAAGCTGCTAATCTTAACTATTTTACCAGGAATTCTTGCTGTTACTTACATTATAGTATTGCTGAATGTGAGTAGTCTACCAAACAACTACTACTACCAACCCTTCCCCAACCAAAATGCAGCATGACCTGTATATGCCAAGTTGCAGCTGAAGTGCTGTTCACAAGGGACCTACAGCTATGAATTATTACTACTACAGATCGTTGTTGTCTTCTGAAGCCATCGAAAGTGTATTTTAAGATAAGTTCACGGAAATACTTTTAGCACAAACGCCTAAGTCAGTTGGGTCATCATAGCCTATGTTTTTTTAAAGTCTGTTCAATGCACTGAAGGTATGCCTAAATCGTGTCTGCCACATCGCATTACTTGTACTGACGTCAACGGCTTCTAGGATTTACCTTTGCACAAAAGACGGTAAACTAAACATGCACCGAGCATGTCTGTTCGCTGTCTACGTTTCAAAATTGACCAAGTCAACCCCCATTGTAATTATTTACTTAGGCTATGTAAAATTAGTTTCATGTTTACGTTACAAAAGCAGAGGTATTTTTATCACGATTTTGTTTACTTTTTCATGTTGTGTGTGTGCTCGTTCTCAACCGTATTAGGGGGAAAAAATGTAAATAAAAATAACACGACGAACCAACGGACTTTTCGTTTTTTTATCAACCTGAAAAAAATCAACCAGACCTTTCTCTTGACCGCTTTAACGCCCATTTCTAAAATTAACCATTTTTTAAAAGATTTCCAGAAACGACACGGTTTCTCGACAGCCAAAATACTGGACGACTGCAGTAATAAAACAGCATCCACAACGTCAACATCTCAATCCGCGTGCCGACTTCATCATCAATGCTGCAAAGGAGAGACAGACGCATCCAACCAAATTACCGGGGGTAACTCTCTCGTCATTACATCGCAACAATTTTCCTAACATTTCACCTAATCTTAATTAAGATAGAAATGTCGTAGGCAAGGAATGTGTGTCCAACTTTCTTTCTGCAACGATTTAAATCAACGTTTAGTCGAGCTACGACGGCGAGAATGACCTCACACCGACTCAAACCCCGCACATCAACACGCCGAAAAAAATACATGTTCCGCATCCCCAAGCCACAAAATGGATTTCTAATTTATTGCACGTCTATCATGAATGTTTGATCGACGCTAGTCTATACTTACATTCATTGAATACCTTGAATATATGGCCGACGAATAGCAAACTGTGCTGCCAACGTCGGCTGGCTCGGCATTCCGCTACACGGAGACAGCCATGACAGTGGGAAGTGTCAACCACGCATGAGCACAAGTGGAAGAAACTATTCTCCCTCAGGCGGGGAGGGAAGGAAATACCGCTTGCACAACACTGAAAAAAAATTAGAGCTTTCACTTTCGTTGCTTTGGCATTCATGATAATAAAGCCGAGGGATTCTCCTTGGAAAAGAATGAATGAATGAATGAGGTGTTGCCATTAAAAGCGTGCTTGATTGGCGTCCCCGCGGTTAGCAAAGGGGAAAAATTGGCTACACCAATGTAGCTGTATAGTACTGTGGCAGTTAGACATATCAACCGGCATTTTGTGATAAAGCATTAAATTTGGTACAGTGGTAACTTGTACCAAGTAAGTAAATTCAGGCGAGGAGACATCGCGATTTCGGTCCTGTGGGGAGCCTTCCCCATATAAAATTGCTAAAATCCGTATTTTTGTGATAACATCTTGAAATTTAGTACACTGTAGATTTTACCAAGTTGAGTATTAAGTTTGCTCCACCGTAGAAAATTGCCAAAATCCGAATTATTTTTTTATAAAAGCTTGAAATTTGATACACTGGTATATTTTATTAAGGCGGGGAGACATCGCGATTTTGTCCTGGGGTAGTCCTCCCCGCCCCTCCCCACATATAAAATTCCAAAATCCATAATTTGTGTGATAAAACCTTGAAATTTGGTAAACTGGTAGATTTCACCAAATTGAGGAAACAATGTTTCTTGAGCTTTGTTGTGCGATAAAACAAACGAAACTAACTCCTTAACCGTCAACAAATCAAAAGCATAATGTGAAGCAAAAATGTTCAGCACACAATTCTGGACAAGCAAGGGGGCTATACATATTTTAGGTAAAAGCAACCATTGAACCGCAAAATCGTATTTCAAGTTTACCACCCTTAATTTGCAGGAGTGCTCCAATGTTCAATTGGTTGTTATAGTGACCTTCGGTTTCAAAGTACTCTTGCAAGCTTTCCAACAGCCCGATATGGACATGCTTATGATTTTCTGAAAGGTTGGGATCTATTCTTCCTTCAAGCCTAACCGAAATTGTTTAACTTAGATATAAACCGTCCTACGTCCATTTGAAGGTGAAGAGGTAATGGGGTAGCGGCGAAAGCGTATGGTGCCTTTCGAATTCAAAGTGGTTTTGCGATCCCTCTAATGGCCCGAAATGGACATGCTTAGGATATTCTGGAAGGTGGGGATCTATGCTTTCCACGAATCCTAACCGAAATTATTTATCTTAGATACAAATACAAATATGAGCCTTGCAAGGGCACTTTAAAACTGAAACTAGCCCCTACACCAATTACAGCTCCACCTTTAAAAAGACAAGTTAAAAAAGGTCCCTATCTAAGCTAAACAGAGCCATTTTTCTTTAATTAATTTTTTCTAATTCGCAGTACTTTGGCATACTGAACTCTTCTTCTACACTTTTTGTGTTAACGGTAGACAAACACTGAATTTTGCTTACGTTGCTCGCTCATTCAGCTCAAATACTTTCATTGGTAGTTTCGGTTGATCCAGACGAAAAAAGTCCAGAATACGAAACGTTCAATATAAAGTTTATTACGAAAAGGTCATCTACACTTTGCCCGTTCGAGCCATCGCTATGGCCAAAAAAACAATGTAATGTTCCGTTACTTCCGTCACCTATTATAGTAGGGCGGCTTAGCACTTCACTTATTCACTTTCTGTGTGGTGAAACTTGGTATGGATGGGTAAATAGAAAAAAAATACCTACGATCGTAAGTTCAAGTTCCCTGTGGGCTGACTTTTTCCGCTCCGTCCCCCTAACTCTTTAACCGTCAACAAATCAAAAGCATAATGTGAACCAAAAACGATCAGCACACATTATTATGGACATGAAAGATGGAATACATCTTTTGCGTAAAAGTTACCATTGAATGGCAAAATCGTATTTCAAGAATATCACGCTTAATTCACGCGAACACTCCCTTTTTTCAATGTTGTCGTAGTGATTTTCGGGTTCAAAGTGCTCTTGCGAGCCCTCGAATAGCCTAAAGTGGATTAATGGTGAAGTGGTAATGGTGTAGCAGCGTAAGTGTATGATGATTTTCTAATTCAAAGTGCTCTTGTGAGCTGTCTAATAGACCAAAGTGGACAAGCTTAGAACATTCTGAAAGGTTGTGATTTATTATTTCCATCAATCCTAACCAAAATTGTTTAGCTAAGCTAGGGACCTTCTTACGCCCATTTAAAGGTGAAGAAGTATTGGCGTGGCGAAAGCATATGGTGATTTTCGAATTCAAAGTGCTCTTGCTATCTTTTAACAGAATGAAATGGACATACTTACGATATTTTGAAAGATATGGATCATTCTTTCCATCAACGCTAACCAAAATTATTTAGCTTAGATAGGAACCGTCCTACACCCGTTTAAAGGTGAAGCTGTAATGGCGTAGCATATATTTTCGATTTCAGAGTACCATTGTAATGCTCGTATTTTTATTTATGTCTAAGCTGTACAGTATTGGTTAGGATTGATGAAAAGAATAGATCCCCGTCTGTCAGATTATCCTAATCATGTTTATTTCGGACTATTGGAGCACTCACAAAAGCACTTTGAATTCGAAAATCACCATACGCTTTCGCCGTTATGCCATTACCTCTCCACTTTAAATGGGCGTAGAACGGTCTCAAGTAAGCAAACAATTTGGTTACGATTGATGGAAAGAATGATCCGTATCTTTCAGAACATCCTAAGTATCTTCATTTCGTGTTGTTAGAAGATAGCAAGAGCACTTTGAATTCGAAAATCATCATACGCTTTCGCCACTCCATTCAGAATATCTTAAATATATGTTCAACTTTGGGGGATCGAGGGCTCGCAAGAGCAGTTTGAACCCAAAAATCCCTATAACAACCTATTGAAAAAGAGGGTGTTCGCACGAATTAAGGGTGAAATACTTGAAATACGATTTAGGCGTTCAGTGGTAGCTTTTACGTAAAAGATGTATATCACCTTTCCTGTCCATAATTGTGTGTTGATGGTTTTTGTTCACATTGTGCCTTTTGATTTGTTGGCGGTTAAGGGGGTTACAGGCAGAAAAACGTTTTATTGGGGTGTTATAAGTCACCCCTCCCCATGCGGTAGGTTGGGGGGGGGGGGTGGATTGAACAACTTGCTATTATAGCTATATTTTTCCATTCACCCATCATGTGTATCCATACCAAACTTTATGCTTTACACAGAAAGTGAAAAAGTGAAGCGCTAAGCCGCCCTACTATAATAGGTGTTTGTTACGGAATTACTCAACATTGCATTGTTTTTTTGTTTTTTTTTTCGGCCACAACAATTGCTCGGACGGGCAAAGTGTATATGACCTTTTTTTTGTAGGAAACTTTCAACTGAACATTTCCTAGTCTGGACTTTTTTTGATTGGACCAACCATTTACAAGTTCTACGAGAAAAACTATTTTTCGGGCGCCATTTTCCAAGATGGCAGCCGGAGCCCACTTCTGATGGGTGGAGATTTTTAATGTGTGATTTAGGACCCTTTCATTAAAGCGTGTGCAATTTTCAGGACTTCTACATCCCCCCCCCCCCGATGTTTGGGTTCTAAATTGAGTGGCCTACAGGATGCCATGCGAGAAGTGAATCACGTTGGGCAGGGGGGGGGGGTGGATGGATGTAGGCCAAAGTGTATGGTAGATATGTGGGGTGGGGAGAGGGGGAAGAACATACGTACGCTTCATTTTGGGGAGAGGAAGGAAGGATGGCAACGTAATTGGGGTAGAAGTACATCGTAGCAACGGTATGCGTTGTAGTAATGGAGAAAAGAAACAATGCAGCAGGAAGAGAACCAGTGTTGGGGGAAGGGTGAAGCGATAGTAATAGTAGGTATACATCGAAATCTCTTTGTCATAGTAGTGAAGACCAAATAAAAAAAAGTGCCAAGTAATTGTAGAATGTAATTAATATGTGGGGAGGGGGAATATGTTGGAATGTAACCTAAATTTCACAAAATAGAGGGCCGAGGGGTGGGGTGGGAGCGATACTAAATCTAGACCCACCAAAAAAGGCTAGAACGTCATATATTTTAGTGATGTTATAATATAAATTCAACCGTCTTTAGACGGGCTGTAAGCTAGTTTTGAAATGGATCGTGAGAAAGAATTACAGTACTGACTTATGTACAAGTATTTATTTAACCTGGCGATGAATAATGACTGGTCATTGAAAATGAAATGTTTTGCTCAGAATAAAATCGTACAAGATAATCCTGCAATTTGAATTCAGATTTTAGCTATAGCAACTTCCTTTTTTTTTTTATTGTTGAGTGTTTAGTTAAAAAAAAAACTAATAACTACCATCGGCAAACCTGTGGGGAGGGGTTGGGGGAACCGCCTCACCGCAAGAGCCTTACTTTGTAAGACATTTATTGCAGGCTGAATTCTGAAAACAGGCTTTATAAATGCTTCGAAGGCACAAAACTACTGAAATTCAGCTGTTTTACATTGCTCCGAGGGACTTAAACCGCCCCCCCCCCCTCCAACTTCTAAGCCCTTTTAGCTGAATTCCATCCCCCCCTTCCCTCCAAAACAAAATTACTGAGTGCGCCACTGATAATTTTTAATACAGCTAATTAATCCACGAAATTTAAGCTATCTAACCAGTCTAACCTACAATCCCAGTATAAGCTGTCATTCTTTATTTAGCGTCTGAAGAGACCTTTAAAACGTTTTGTCAAAGTAACACTTCTACATACAGCACTACCGAATAGGTTTGATCTGTCGCGACGGATGACGTAATCAGCACGAAGCTTCTGATTGGTTTCCCCGTGTCGCCCGTAGCAACTAAACGGCCTATAAATTCTCGCCTCAAACAACATATCAGCAAATGGATACGTGAGCACTACAGGAAAGCCAACCGTATAGTACTCGAGCAGCGGAAAGTTACGTAAATTGGCATTAGTAAATTAGTTACGGCAAGGCTTGACCTCGGTAACCCTTACAGTAATTGTACCAAAAAATACATTATTTGATAGTCTAAAAACAACCAAACAAAGCCATATATTATTCTTTCTTTGTTTAAACGTAAAGTTTTAAAAGTTGGAATCTACTGTCATCTAGCCTATTCCTATACTAAAATTAAGGTAATAAAACATTAAATAATCGTTTCTTCCCTTATTTTTAATGACCAGTGGTTTTTTTTAACGTATGAATGGATTTTGAAATAGTTGAATACAGCAGTACGGTTTCGTGGATTAAGCACTACAGCAAAATCTGAATATAGGTAAAAACAATCTAATGGATTAAATCCAATGGATTAAATCCAATGGATTAAATCCACGGAAAAAATCCAGGAAATAAAATCCAAGGAAATTAAATCCAGAGAAATAAAATCCATAAGAAATAAAAGCCAAAGAAAAAATCCAAAGGAATAAAAATCCACAGAATAAAAATCCAACACATTTTTTTGTATTGTTTTCTTATTTTTTGCAGCCTTTTTTTTTAATGTCAGGTGAGCTACCTTCTCAAATATCAATCGCCACTCGCGATTTGGTGAATGAAAATCAACAGCTGGCGAGATAGCACTACTTGCCAAAATGGCGACGAGCAACAGAGAATGCTACTCAAATAAGGATATCTTGAAAGCCGTGCAAGCTAGAGACAGCGGTTTGCGGCATTATGCTCAGATTAATAAGGGCTATACAGCAGCTTTTTCTGCAGTACTACTAGTAGTCCATTCAATTTACGACATAGAGTGTAAAAAAATGTAAAAAGTCTGAAAATTTACACACACATTAATCAAAGGGTCCTAAATAACATACTAAAACTCCCCACGCATTGGAGGTGAGCTCTGGCCGCCATCTTGGAAAATGGTGCCCGAAAAAGTTTCTGTATGCCAAAGAAAATGTAATTACCTACAATTTATAGTGTTCCTTCTTGTAATGCAACTTATAGGACTATGCCTGCCAGCTTGGTAGTGTTACTCGTGCGCCGCATGTAACACGATGCACTCCTCCTGTAAAAGGGCCATGCTAAGACTGTGCCACATCTTTCTTCTCTAGTCGCCACACTACGTGGTTGCTCTTCCCAGCTCTGCGGACTGTTCACGCTCGGCATGAACACGCCGAGACCTTTGATCTCTACCTGACCTTCCGTAATCGTTCTGGATGAGGTTTGCGCCTGCTTGTGACCTCTATTCGTTCGTCTTGACCACTCTGACTGGACATCAAGTACTCTCCAACGGTCGTTGTGGCTGCCGACTCGTCCTCTCGTTCACCGGATCGTTCACCACTGCTACTTGCATCACATGCCGTTCGCAGCCCCTTGCCTTTGTCTTTGGGTGATTCTGATGATCTACGGTATTGGTGTCCTGCCCAGTTGCAGCCTCTGATGGACGGACTTCTACGCCTTCATCTCCTTCTGAGCATGGACCTTCGTCTGCAACTCACATTCACCAACGGACCGTTCGTTCTCCACGGATTTCCCAAAGAACGCCACTTCGGCGCCTTGGTCGCCTTCCGTTCGGACCAACGCTTCAGTCGTTGTTACGTCACCCAACGTCCTACTTCACTGGGATCACCATTTGGGATCTTCTCGACAACATCTGCCGGACATTCCAAGTTTCCCGTCGACAGGCTCGTACTCGTCCCCTCGCTTTCCGCCCGGAATCCCTTTGTTGGGAACGTTCTGGTTCTACCAAGGTTTGTTGCCGTTCGGGTAGGCTGCCATCGTTTCCCAGTCGTCGCCCACCACCTACCTTTTGCCTGCAGCCATCCGACTGCCTTCGTCCTTTCCTGTGTTTCTAGCACTTACCAACCGGCACCTGCTCCTTCGCCTGGGTCGTCCTCTCTACCTCCGTTCTGTAATACAGCTCCTCACACGCCTCCTTACTCGCCCTGTCTCCTTTGCTTAGAGGCAGGCCCTTTGTCATTGTTACCACCCTCGTCTTCTTCAGGACCTCTGACTGTTCCTCCTTCCATTGCTGACCATGGTGCTTCGCCTGACTTTCTGCCTCTTGAGGTACGGACACTCCCAGCTGCTACTAAGGCCCTTTCCAAGGTTCCAGGCATTTCCCTGCTCCCAGGTTCATCATTCCCTCTTTGCCCGACTTTGCCTATACGTTCGTCCAGCCGCCGAAAACAGCCTTCGTCACCAGTGGCTTCAAGCTCTACTTCGACCGCCTTCGCTTCTTGCCAGCTGATGCCTTCGCTCCACGCTTCCATTGATAACCAAGCCTAGTACCCCTGCGCTTGGTTCTTGAAGTCGTTAATGGCCTTCCCGTGCCAAAAAGAAGGAATAATAATATAGCTATGCTCTAAAAAAAAAAACACAATAATAAAAACTACCAACTTCCATTACAGCAGAAATAGCAGGAACAACTTCTGCGTCTAGCACCCCCACTGGTAGTGACGCTTACCACTGACCGTTTGTCCTTCTCAACTACGAACGTCTGCTCCATATCTCTACAGAGCAACTACATGCCGCGTTTCTCTTCGGACATCTCATTCGCAAGAGGCTCCTTTGCTGATACGCCGGCCTTCAACCTTTCCATGTCTCGTTCGCCGCAACATATCTTCTGCACAATTCCTCTTCAACCAGCCTTCCCTGTCTTTAGGCAGATATTGTTCTTCCCGACTTATCTTCTGTAGGACCTCGTCCGTCGACCCTCAGGCATTTTGCTGTCACTATCTTCTTACTACTGATACAAGTTGGGGGGGGGGGGGTAGTCATAGCTTCCATCAGCTTTCACTACACACAGGTTCACTCTCCAACCTGCAACTATACGAACAAACTCTTTCACGTTTATCAAAAATTGGATCTTCAAGCCAATATGACTACTTTTCCCCGAAACCTGGGTTGCCAGACCTTCGGTTGGAACACTGTCCTTCGTCCCTTCGCTTCCTAGGTGATCACCTAACCCAGTCGTTCGCTCCCGTGCTGCCTCGTCTGGTGGTTGTTTTCCTCCATGCTCTTTACTTCTTCAATGCGTTGACAGGTATGTCTGTTGCACGGACAGGGATTTCCTCCTCTACATCTTGGCGGGAAGTCAGATCCCTTCACGTGTTTCACCATTTGTTCCCCTTATATTGTGCATCCATCACCTTTACGATCGCCGTTCTAAGGCATTTATCCGCCTCAACATGGATACTCCCTCTGATCCTCCACGCCAACCAAACCCCGAACGTGCAGATGCATTGGACACATTTCTTTACAACCCCACCTTCACCCACATTCAGTTTGCCAGTGCCATAGGTCGTGCAACTATTATACGCGCCAATGCACCATTTGCCTTACTATCATAAAGGAAGAATGAGCTCTGATCGAGGTCTACCAAAGAAAATCCAGGACTCGTTAGGCTCAGAAGGCTCGCAAACGGGCCAGGTATTTTCTCGCTCGTGCGCGATGAAGGGTGCTCTGTCAACAACAACTTCCTCAAAGACTTAAAATGCTCGCTCGTCCACTCAGAAGAGAAGTGTTCCGTCATTGGTTGGTTCGTCGTCTCGTTGTGCGCCGTCCACCCGTTATTCGCCATCCCCAGCATTGTCTTCACCCAAATAGCTACCTTCGCGAAAGCGTGCCGCTGCTTCCACATCCGAGACTGCCAACCGTTCATCTCATTCCAAGGTACCTTCGCCATGCCGCCAAAAACTGTGCTCCGCGCCGTGCAAGAGCCAAAGGGGTTGCTCTAGGCTTCCGTATGCTGCAGTAATTCCTTTCGTTCTTTCGTAGTTTCTTGTCCTTCCAACACCCTGCACTGAAAGTGTATTCAACGAATACACTTTTCTTTCCTCCATTCGTTCATGTGACGCGGACACCTATCTTCATAAAAACTCTAGTTACACCGTCTTCGATGTCTTCTTTCCTCGCCTTACACTACCTTTGCTTCTGTCCTCTACCTATGACCTCCGTTTCTCGAACCAGACAAGAATGGCATTACTTAAACACTACATACACTTCCAGCTATTGGACTTCTCCATCAGTCCGCCGACTCGTACCACTCTACGGTTTCCCGTTCGCACTTACATGACCACTCTTCCAGGCTATGCCATTCATCCCATTCGGACCTTCTCCAGACGACACACTCCTTCTGAATCCGAGGCTCCGGCTCCTCAGAACTTTTTGTATACACTTCAACATTTTCACAGCACTGCCATGTTAAACTTGTTCTATATTTACATGTTACACATCATGCACTGTGTTTTTCCCCATATACCCTGCCATATCTACCGTACGTTCGCTTCATCTGGTTGCCACAGCATATCCGCCACCACTCCTTGCGGCATTTGGACACTTCGGTTCAACATGCGTCCTTAGTAATCCCCATTGGCAACCTGATGTTACGTCCACAAGATTCGTCCCGTCCTACATTCATGTCAACAGTTCCTGTACAATTGTCGTTCGTCGTTCGTCTCTTGTCATTCACCTCTACAGACACACGCGCGCCTCCTTCCAGATGTCAATCAAGCCATTCTTCCGGTCACCCCGTTCGTACAGCTGATCCTCAAGCATTTCAGCACGTCAAGGCCATTCCCGAAGTAATGTTGTGTCTTACGACAACAAGAAACGTTGGATTTTAACTCTTTCACCCCTTCCTTTTTTAAATAATAATAATAATCATTATAAGAATTGAAAATACTGCATGGGTTGGGTTTCCCTGTGATTCCGCAGGAAACTTCATTCACTTAGGTATTACTCCTTCGTATGCCCTACGCTTCTGGTTCTTGTAGTCCATTGATTGTGGGGTAGCCAGCTTGTAGCTAGGGCACTTGTTACTATGATCCCGCCACCATGGGTGACGAGGTCTACTGCAATGTTATAAATTGCAGGTAATACCATGAGTACATAAAGTTCGTTCCTTTATGTATTTATCATCGGCATATAGAAACATCAAAATACCAGGGGCACCTGGTCGATTTTGGTTTCTGTTGCCTAACCAAAATTATACATTGCCTGTACCCACCCTACCTTCCCTCGAGTTACCATCATAACAATTGGGAGGATCTAAAGATGTGGCAATGGTCTCAGGACAGCCCTTTTATAGGAGGAGTCCATCGTGCATGAGCAGGAGTAACGCTACCGAGCTAGCAGGCATAGGCCTGTACGTTCTTCTCTAGGGAGAGATTGTATTACAAGAAGAAATGCTATAAATGGCAGGTAATGCATATATTCGGTTCTTAAAATGGCTACTTTCGACCCCTGAATGGAAGGTGATGCTTCCCCGCACGGCGGAGCGTTTGAATGGAATGCCGTTCAGGGGTCGAAATCATAGGTCATGCAAATCTGGTCTGATTTTCGTTCCGTTTTTTTTTTTTTGCATTGGTAATTTGTTCCCTACATATTCCTAATTTATACTCATGGTGTGTGATGCATATTTAAGAAGTTAGCAGTTGAATGACCTTTATAACATTTGGCAAGGTCATCCATTTCTTGTCCAATCAATGGCCCCTCTTGGCGTCATCACATCACCCGGGTTCCATATTAAACATATTGTTCAGTAGCACTTTAGTTATCATGCTGAGTCACAACTTAACTGTTCACCCTGCAGTATTAGTAATTTAAGCTTTAACATGGGAGGCTTTAGTCTATAATTGCTCTAGGCTTCCGTATGCTGCAGTAATTCCCTTCGTTCTTTCGTAGTTTCTTGTCCTTTCAACACCCTGCACTGAAAGTGTATTCAACGAATACACTTTTCTTTCCTCCATTCGTTCATGTGACGCGGACACCTATCTTCATAAAAACTCTAGTTACACCGTCTTCGATGTCTTCTTTCCTCGCCTTACACTACCTTTGCTTCTGTCCTCTACCTATGACCTCCGTTTCTCGAACCAGACAAGAATGGCATTACTTAAACACTACATTGTTACCATCATAACAATTGGGAGGATCGAAAGATGTGGCATGGTCTCAGGACAGCCCTTTTATAGGAGGAGTCCATCGTGCATGAGCAGGAGTAACGCTACCGAGCTAGCAGGCATAGGCCTGTACGTTCCTATCTAGGGAGAGATTGTATTACAAGAAGAAATGCTATAAATGGCAGGTAATGCATATATTCGGTTCTTAAAATGGCTACTTTCGACCCCTGAATGGAAGGTGATGCTTCCCCGAACGAACTCTTTCACGTTTATCAAAAATTGGATCTTCAAGCCAATATGACTACTTTTCCCCGAAACCTGGGTTGCCAGACCTTCGGTTGCGTATATTCGGTTGCACGTGTTATGTCTTTGCTACGGTGCCTAACAATTTCGTCTAAAACGCTGATTGTTGATGGGTAAACTGAAAAAATCCGTGTTTCAGCTAAAGACATATAGTTTCGAATCAAACTAAGCCATGTTGTTAATTTCGAGGCTAGAAATTGGCACCTAAACACGATGGAATGGCTTACTTATTTCGTAAATGCGGGCTTTCAGAGCTGAGCTGAATTGTTTCAAACTGCACGCCAACAATTACTGCGGAGCACGAGGTTTATCATTGATATCTTACAGAGTGGCCGGCTACAATAAGACCTGTCGAAGTGAAAACAAAACAATAATGAGGCATTGTTTTGCCGGGCGATTTGCTTTCTGCCTCTCCCAGAATACAAAAATGTCAAAGCAGCCAGCCTAAAGATTTCAACACCATGCGTCTGAACAACGAACTTCAACAAGCAATACAACATTATTAGCCAGTGCAATTTTTGTTTCACACAACGATGCTGGAAAATGCATCGACGTGCCAATTTTGAAAACGGTGCGTCTACTGACTTGCGTCACGGGATTCGCTGATTGAGTGAGCGAAGCGAACGAAAATCAGTGTTTGTTAGGCAGTGCGTGCAAAAATTGGATTGAACAAACTTAATTCGATGAAAGCGTTTGTCAGCCAGTGAGCACAAATTTAGGATTGAAGAATCTTAATTCGGTGAAACATGGAAATACGCATGAGCAACCAAACCGTGCCAGTGTTGCAAACGGTGGATCCAAGACCAGCCGTGCGTAGCACGGACTTCCTCTAGTTGGTAATAACAATCAGAAACAAACCTCAAAAGGTTAAAAGGACTTGGCAAGTTTTATCCAAAGTACTGATATAGGAGCAAAAATGGCTGTCACCAAGTTTTCTACATGGCATACTGCAACACTACCATCTTTGAAGAAAACAAAACTTGTAGTCCAGTCAACGAAGTTTTTCGAAAGACAAAAAATTCAAAAAGTTTTATATCTTTCGCCTAAAATGTCTACATGCCCTACAAGGACTAAATGTCCCCCTAGGGTACGGGAACCAGCCGCCATCTTGGATTTTAGTTCCCAATCCTGGGTTTTTCTAAATAAATCGACATCTCTATCAACATTTTGCATACTGTAATGTAATAGGAAATTAAAGCCACTTAAATTCAATACAAAAAAGGTGTATCAACCTTTTTTCTAACTCTCACCATTTTCGAGAAAATCGCGTCTCAAGACAGAAAAATGCGGAAGTTGATGTGATTGCAGCAGATAGAAAACAGATGCCTCTTGGATTTTAGTTTCCAGTTCGTGGTTTTGTCGAACTAGTTCGACTACTGATCAACCTTTTGCATACTATAATGTAATAGGAAATTTAAGCCAGTCAAATTCTATACAAAAAAAGGCGTGTCCACTTTCCTATCTCTCACCGTTTGTAGCTGCCAACAAACCAACCAATAGCATAATGTGAAGCAAAAACGTTCAGCATACAGTAATTATTCTGGACAGGAAAGGTAATATACATCTTGCAGGGAAATCGTATTTTAAGTTTACCATCTTAAATTTGCACGAACGCTCCTTTGTTTAATTGGTTATTATAGTGAACTTCGGTTTCAAAGTGCCCTCCAAGTTTTTTAATAGCGCGAAATGGACATGCTTAGAGTTTTCTGTAAGGTGGGATCTAGTCTTTTCATCAATCCTAACCGAAAAGGTTTAATTTAGATAGGGACCGTCATATGCCCATTTAAAGGTGAAGATGTAATGGGATAGCGGCGAAAGTGTTTAGCAGTTTTTGGTGCGATTAACTTGGCTAATATGATTAACCTTGGTGGCTTTTCCCTGGTTGTAAGATCCAACAACTTTCAAAGGCCGACCCTTTCTGGAAAATTGGAGGCTTCTCTTATAGCCTACCTGTTTTGGGTGGATATCACAACTTTCATAGGACTATGAATGTACAAAAGGTCACACAGTCTTTCCTTCATCTGTACCTTTTTTTTCTAGAGAAATTTTACGTCTATAAATTTTCACATTGATAATTTCACATTTGCCAATGCCCAATTAGCCGTTACATCAGCCAAATTAACACGGTTGGGTTTTATGTCCATGCTTCACACGCTTAAGTTTCTTCAATCCCATTTTTGCGTACACTAACAATTTTCTTTTGCTTCACTCACTATACGAGCACATCCCCCTTCAGTTGCTCCTCCCGAGTTTAATGTTAATCTACTCAATGTGGCAGGAATTGCTCACTCAATCACAATTAATCTCCTTTACTTGGCCGATCATCTACTTGGCGGCGACACACTAGCATAGGTCTAGATTAACCATAAAACTTGGCACATTACCATGACATACTTCTTTAAAACAATCACTTTTTTCCCTACTTGATGGGGCCCTGTGCACACGATTTGCATTTTGTTTCCAACTCTTCTTGGAATGAAAGACTCCCAGTCTCTTGGTGAGATTTGATGTTTTCGTGACCTCCCTCTTTGCAACAGCAATGTATTCTGACCAGTGACACAGTCAGGAGTAACTTGTTGGGGGGGGGGGGGCGACAGGGGGTACACTGGGAAAAGAGGGGGGGCAATGGATTTTTTTTTTAAGGCAGCCGCATTGCATTAGGTACCTTTATTCCATTTCATTCAACCTGAACATAACGTATGCTTCAATGCAGTTCAATTTTTTGGTAATTACGCCCCATGCACACAAAATAAATTAGGCTACATGTATATTGCAAAGTTGCTACAAAAATTAATTAATTAATAAAATTAAAAAAATAAAAACTCAGTTTATGCATTTGATTTCACGTTTATTTTATTTATTTTTTCTGATGGCGACCTGAGTGTTGGGATCGGGGAGAGGGGGGCGGGCGTGAAATATTTGGGGGGGGGGGGGGCAACCCCCACCCTGGCGCAGTCACTGACTCGGACCAATTAAAGGCACATAACTCCCTCCGGTATATTTTAACAGTTTCACTCGATACATTACCGGAAATAGTTTTATATAAACCGATTTACCTTTCATTTGCTGGTCTAAGGCCAAGGGTACGATGCAGATGTCAGTAGTGGCGCGTGAATATTATTAGGCTTGTTTTAAACGGCTCGCGGTCCGAGCGGTATATAACTCCCGCCACATCGCTGGCAAGCCGCGGCCCTGGAGGAAGGATAATTAATCCTTCGCTCAAGAGTGCGATTTGGTCGTACGATGTGTCACGTTGCAGCGGCCCCGAAATGAGTATGACTAGTGTCTAGAGCAATGCGCGCTGCGGTCGTTTGAACTATATTTTAGCGTAGGTGACGCAGAGTAAAGCGGCCAGAACGGAGGGATTTATGTGCCTTTAAGTACTGGAACGATGCGCGCATAACACTTAAGCGTGTTATAAATTGTTGGATGACATTAAAAACAACGGTTACAACAATAACGTTGCTTCTAGCTGCAACCCCCATTTTAGAAAAAGGCACGTCCCTATACGACACTTTACCTGTCTCCGAAATTTTAGATTTGGCAACTTTCCCTAGTGAACCGTACAAGTCTTATACCATAAGAGAATTAACACGGGAGCCATCAGTTTAATTACTAGTTACACAAATTAAAGTTATTGAGACACGGTTCCCACCAACCTTGAAAACTCAGGAAATTTAAAATACGTTTGAAACTCAGGGAAAACTCGGAAAATTCTCCGATTTTTTACAAAAAAAACCTGAAACACTCAGGGGAATAATTAAGATTTTAAATAATGTATTTCCCAACTAAACGCTTCAGCCTTTTTAACAACTGGTAAAATGTGTGAAAAAAATTCGTTCCTAAATTTACGGTAAATAACCTGGAAAATGATTTCATCTACTCTGGAAAACTCAAGAGAAATTGATTTCAGTATTTTGGTGAAAACCGTGTGAGAGCCCGTTTTCTCCATAAAGGACACGGTTCCCACACTTTAATGTTGAGATTTTTCTTCGTTACTGGACCCAAGACACCCGATTCCAACTATTTCTACCGCATGTGGGAAGTTAACCAGTATGCTGAAATCGGGTATAAGCTTATCATACACGGCGATAGCCATATATATATATGATTGAAGTCCTCTCTCCAGCTATTAAAAAACTATTAATTTCTCCGTTTCTATTGAATATATTTCTACCAAACTTGGCCACATAGCAGATAGCAACTTTTCCTAACTTTACACCAACTTTTATGCAATTTCGTGCAAGAGTAAAAGTAGGGAGCCACACGAAAATTTGAAAACTTCACTTGTTCTTGTGTGACACGGTTTCAGAAAAAACTACTGCACCTACCTAAAATCTGAAACCTGATCTTAGCCAGAAATTTCCCTGGGCTTCATCCTCAGAGAGACCACTTTTTCGATTGGTCCATCTATTCCGGAGTTACGGGTCCCTGAACGATCATTTTGATTGTTTTACATTGTTTTAACCATTGTAATTTGGGAACAATGCTACTTAGCAAACTCCAGATCCATTCTTCGTGCACGTGTTATGTCTTTGCTATAAAGTTCATTGTTGAAGGGCAAAATGAAAGAATCCGTGTTTCAGCTAAACGCATATAGATTTAAACCAAACTAAGCTACGTTGTTAATTTCGAGGCCACTCGAAATTGGCAGCTAGAAACGATAGGATGGCGTATTTATTTCGTACATGCAGACTTTCAGAGCTGAGTTGAATTGTTTCAAGTGACCAGCAACAATGCATGCAAAAACAATGCATACATAAACCTTTGTAGGACGACGCCTGGGCTGTAAAAAAGGTACAGGGATTACTAACAAAAACGTTAAGTGTGCCGGAAAAAGGGGGTTATATGATTGAAGTTTCACTTTACTTGTTAAAATGTACACGGATAAAATTTGGACGATTTTTAATTGAAATAATCAAATGTACAATTGAGAAAATTGCATCTGTTTAAGTGCTGTTGTGCTTTACCTTATCATATATTCAATTAAAAATCATCCAAATTTTATCCGTGTACATTTTAACAAGTCAAACTTCAATCATATAACCCCCTTTTTTATGGCACACTTGACGTTTTTGTTAGTAATTACAGTTAAAGACTCTGCTAGTGAGCCGCCATTTGATAACAATTAAACATGGTTCAGTAAATATATTTTTATAAAATGTTACTGTACTGATTTGACCTCAATCTCCCATGTTAAAGCTGAAATTTTGACAGCTGAAATCTCAGCTGTCTGTGAATACGTTTTGATTAAATTTGGTATGAAAGCTATGTTGGATTTGGTCAACATAACGTACCAGTAGAATGGGCGAGCTATGATTTTGGCACGCTTTTTGGTAAAACCGCATACGATTTGAAAAGTGCAGCTCGAGACTAGGGCCCCTGGACCTGACCTAAAACCATTAAATCAGTTTTTGGCTTGTTGTTGGTACGACACATTTCTACAATGCTATCTACGGATCAAACTATAAAGCTGGTTCTTAGCTCATTTTACAGGTATTGTTCTGCAGATTTACACTTTCCATAAGGGCTGTTCTAATTGCCCAAGTGGTTCAGGAGCTCTACACAACCAGATTGATTGTTTTATATTGTATTAAACATTGTTATTATGAAACAATGACAATCAGCAAATGCCAGCTGCAAGATGTAGACTGAAGATTAAAGGGTTTTCCATACTGGTTTGTGTACAGGTTGTTTCGTTTGCACAAACAGCTTCTTGAAGCAATGTTTCATAACAATACAAAACATTAAAACAATGCCAATCAGCAAACGTCTGTAGACTGACATTTTAATAAATGGGCACTTTGCAAGGAACACAGAAGACAGACTGAGTCAAGGGTCACGAATTAGAAAACAAAAACTTTTAAACCTTACCTTTGATGTTTAAGGTATAACGAACATATACTATAAGGCGACACCATACCACAGTATCTTTCCAGCAAACAGTAATTGATAAGATACCAAACAGAAAAACCAGCTAATTTTTAAACTGCATGGTAAGCCAAAGTGCACGAATTAGGAAAAAAACGAACTCGTTTGATGCTTAAGGTAAGTTTTAATTGATCCAAAGTCAAAACAGCAAAGGAACACAAATAAACTTTCCTATTAGGTTTCAGATAGTGCACTGTTGCTGTACTGTTTAGTCCATGTGTTGATATCCAACCATTACACACGTAAATAAGTAAATGTAGAGCCCAAATCTCAAATCTTTTCATGCCCAAACAAAGGAAGAACAATGTAAGGCTACACATTCTACTACTTTCTTGGTTAAATGCTCCAGTGTTCTTCAGGCACGTCATCTACATTCTGTTCTTACTGATGAAAAATGTATCACTTTTCAAGATTTTCTAGCAGTTTTCCAGGCATGGAATTTCAATACTACTTTTCCAACACATTCCAGGTTTTCAAGGACAAGACGATTGGTTTTTTAACATTTTACACCGTTATTATTTAATCAAGTAGAATGTATAATCAAGCGATAGCTGATCTATAATGAGCATAAGTAAAAATGGTAAAAACATTTGAATACACCAGTAAGGTTTTATGTGGACTAAACAGTACAGAAACACTGCAGTGTCCGAAACAGTTATTTGTTTTAAGTTTATTTGTGTTCCTTTGCAGCTGTTTAAACTTCGTATCGAAAATGGTTCGATATTGAACTAGCAGCATTACTACTGTTAATTTTTTATTGGCAGTTTATGGTCTAGAAAATTTGTAGGTTGAGACAGTGTCTAGTGGGACTATATTTTCTAGCTGTACCCACCATGCCAAGGCGTAGCTCGAGTGATATTTTACACCTATTCATTACGTGAAAGTCACCTGAAATCATGCCCGGACCAGGGTAGGGGGCGCTCTTTATACTATGCTCCTGTTAGTTTGGCTTCCTTCGTCATGCCGTTGTTACTGACCGTTGTTATTGATGCGACAGCTTTTACGTAATGACTCAACAAAAATCAATGATATACTACCTCCCAAAACACCCAATAGCGTAAAGCACAGTTAGCAGTACCCATCGCTCCCTCCCTCAACCCCTCCCCCCTCTCCAAAACCCATACTGATTGCGACAAACTGGGACATAAAATTATCTTTTATTTGTAGATGCCAGCACCCAGCTGCTGGACAAACGTGTAAATAAACTGTGCCAAAATCACATTTGGCAAAGAATCTTATGTCATGAGCTGAACTTACTCGCGTTTGTAAAGCGACGTATGCAACAGCTAATTTGCGGTCCCTCGAGTGCTATTAGAACACAACGCCACAATCCATTTCAGTTGCTTCACCTATAAACTATAATTGCATTCAACTGCAAACAAGAAACTAATTAAATGAAAAAAAGATGCGAAAGTATTCTAAACTTTAATAGCTACTTACAGGCAACTTCAGGAGTTATGCCAATTTTGCAAAGCGGCAAGTCAGAACAGTTTTATCCGTTGACAAATGCTGGAACAATGATTCAGGCCAAAGTTGCACATTTGAACAGTAAACAGTTGCTAATACAATGAGATTCAAAGCCAAAGTGACCAGTCGGAACAATAAAAAAAAAATTGGCACTGTACTGGTTTCACGATTCAAATCCAAAGCGGCGATTCAAAACAATTTGTGTATTGACAATCTTTTGCACGATACTATCAAACAACATAGCAAATTGACAAACTTGCACAATACATTCAAAGCCAAAGTGGCATGTTGGAACATTTTATCAATTAGTGACACCATGAACAATATATTTAAAGTCAAAGTTCTAAGACAGAATAAATATATGAATTGAAAATTGCTTGCACGATAGAGTCATCTAAGACAATTCACAACGCCTAGGAAAAAACGTCCAAACAGGGAGTTTCTTCTAATTGCCTCTTTGCTTCTGCTTGCATTTTCTGATGGATCGCTTGAAGCTCTTGTACGTGATAAGTGTTGCAAATGCCGTTGATGATACGAACAGGTACCTTCGTTGAATTCCCTTGGCAATGTTTGCCAAACGTGTAGATGAGAAGGGTTTCACGGAACCTCTTAATTTCCTGAACATCATATACTGTGTGAAGTAAGGCACTACATATCCTGCAACATAAAAGGGTACAAACTAAGTTGCTAATGCTGTATATAGTAGTTCAGTAAGATTATGGTTTCAAATACGAACCTGCACAGAAAGCAACTACTCCCGACTTCAAGCACCCGAAGTAACAATCAACAGTATCCAAAATGCTAGACTGCAACAAATAATACGGATCAAAATTTTAAACCCCGAGCTTTTGTCTGTAAGTGATTTCAAGGACTGGTACATTTAGCAGTGACACAGGGTAATTTGAAAGTCACGTCAACTTGGGGACCAAAGATGGGGCTTTGTATAACTCGACTATTGATGGTTGATTAGTATGGTAGGGATGAAATATTTAAGGGTACGTAGGTAAGAGAATTCAAACAAATTACTAATATGTTACTACAGTCCGAAATTCGTTCTGCTCCTTGGTTGATCTTCTTTCTAAGATTTCAAAGTGTTTGAAATTACGCATTGCAACAAAAGTTATATAGGGCACGCCAAGTCCTTCCCAATGCATTTGTTAAATTATCCATGGGCGACTTTCTATTGAAATGCCTAATCATATTTAACGTATTTTTAATTATCGCTCAGTTTCATTCGATATACACTTTACTATTTCAAGTCTCCTTGTAGGGGTTGAGGGTTATTTTTAAATGCTTACACAGATGGCGAAATCTTTTATCCGATTTATGCGCAGATTTCTGTATTCGACCGCCTTGATTTAATTAAATGGACGTTTCTTCAATTTGTGCCCACGGCTTATTATCCAAAGAACAGATGACAGACAATTTATTGAAAGGAGGATGGTTTCTGAAGGTTCTTAATGGTCAGTTCATACCTAGAGGTTCCCAGTCAAAGCCATACTGCCAGAAGGCAAAAGGGTCAATTTTGCTAGGTAATACCATTTGGAAGTTCCTGGAGTCCTTTAAGTGACGTCATTTACGTCTACATAAGCACGAGGCACCATAGGGGTAGCTCAGGTAGGCTCAACCCTAGGACCTCTCGCACACAAGATGTTCATGGTAACCTTCATGCCCACCTTACCCCACGAGTTGGCCTTTAACCATGCTGAACAACCCGCAATTCTGGGTAATCAGTCGTCCTTTTATCTCCCTTTACTCTCTCTCGTTCTGTATTTGGTAAAAAGGAGAGTACTGCTCGTCATTCAATGTCTCTTTTCCTTCCGTACACGGTTAAGATATGGTAAATGATAAGAGGTAAGCAATTTTTTGAAAACGACTATTCCAGTGTCTAGATGCCTAAACAAAGACTTGCAGCCAAGCATGGTTGTCAGAGGAAAATAAGACTCTTTATCTTAATTACATTTAGTAGATCAACAGATAATTAATATTACATACAGAACTGAGTACACGAGTCCAAATTTAAACGAGCCGGGGTAGTTTCTCCTAATTTTCACAGCATTTTCGTGGGCCCAAAAAACTACATATTGCTGATTATTCACCAACGCTAGTATCTTTGCACGACCAATGGACTGAAAAGTTTACATTTATAAAAAGCAAGTAATGGTATGCTGAATGCAACGAACCGCTTAGGGTAGCCGATTTGTGATAGCTTAGGTAACTTTGATGAGTGCTGCAACTTACAGGGGGCTGTTAATTTAAGCTAATATTTTGCATTCACAGTGTACTTTTATCTTTCCACCCATGCCAGTAGCAATAAGGATTGCATCCTAATTTTGAATTAATAGCTTAGTGAATAGTTGGGTTTTAGGAAAAACTGTCCCCGACAAAACGCCCCGGGGGGAAAAAAACGCCCCTAGGAAAAAACGGGCTCCTAGAAAAAAAAAAGCTCCAGGGAAATAATGTCCTTAAGTAAATGATTTTTGGTTCGCATCTCCACGTTCACCCCATTTCTTAACTACACTTCCTTACGTAGTAAGGTTCAAAATTGAGCTGATTCATCTATACAAACATTTGTTTGCTTCAGATGACATAAGGCTCCAAGAAATTATTTTTAAAAAAAGGTTGAAATTATGAGCAATTCCACACCCCGAGTAGAGATTCCTCAAGCTAATGATTACCTATACGACACCGTGCCCGTTTGCATTTGATTTACTTTAAAGGTATACCGTTTTTCTTAAAAACCTACACAACTTAAAACAGCCTTGTGAGCAGTTTCACGTGTCCAGTACGGATTCCTCTAGAAATTTGTGCCTTTATGACACTCACTCAGTTTGTATTTGATTTACTTAAAAGATATATTGTTTTGCTTAAAAATTGATACAACTTAGTGAATAGTGAGATTAAAATTATGGGCGATTCCGCGGAGATAGTCTGGAATAATGAGATCTCAAGAATCTGAAACGGTGTTCTGGAGCCACAGACTTTTTGAAGGAGAAAGAAGGCTAGTTTAAGGAAAAACGTAGCTAAGTATGTGAATTTTAAACGGGGAGAGTTTAGTAAATACACAAAAATATTATGTAAATAAACTTTTTGGAGCTGTAAGTCATTTGAAGCAAACTAATGTTCGTACAGATGAATCAGCTCAATTACGAATCTCACTGTGCGTTTTTGACGGCGAAAATTTAGTTTAAGGAAAAAAAGTACCAAAAATTGAATTTTAAACGTATGGTAAACACGCAAAGAAACTTTTTTTTTTATAAATGTCTTGAAGAATTAAGTTACCTGATGCTAGTATAGATATGAGCCGTCTTAAATCTGAGGGTCAGCTGCGATGACTACCACTGTGGCATTTTCCCCTACTTGGGGGCGTTTTTTCCTGGGGGGTGTTCTTTCCTAGGGGCGTTTTTTCCTGGGAGCATTTTTTCCTGGGGGCATTTTTTCCTGGGGGCATTTTTTTCTGGGGCGTTTTGTTGGAGGCGTTTTTTCCGGGGGCGTTATGTCGGGGGCGTTTTTTCTGGATACCGAATAGTTGACCACAACTTTCTTTACAGGTGGTTGCTATTTGTTGATGGTGGTAAGTCAAGGTCAAGTTAGTCAAAATGGGAAGCACTTCGAATCACACCACAATAATTCTTGACTCAACCAACCTGACTGATAGAGAAATTAGTGCCTTGCCGCATGAATTCGGTTGGTATAACCTGAAAATAAAGAAAATAATTCTGGCAGAGGTTAGGGGCAAAAGGGGATGAACTAACTATTAGCACCTTAACTGCTTACACGATCAGGTCAGGTCTTTAACGTTTCGTTTATTATTACGTTTAGGTTAGGTCAGTTTAATTATGTCATCAATGGTGAAGGGTCCTTCCAAAAAAAAAAAACAAGTTAACGAATTTATTAGTCTATAATTCTTAACACTTCTACCAGGAGTAACGTGCCTACATGTAATACTTTACCAATACAGCATATTCAATGCAGCTCGACCCATATTATAGCACTGTGACTGCGGTTGGTGCTAATGATCTGGCTGTTAACGCGCCATTAAGCCTCAACCCCCCACCTATACATAGCATACCAACAACACGTTGACATGCAAACTGTACTTCACACTACGGCTACTAATTTAAAGGGCATTGAAAAAAAATGCAGTTAAACCACGGTGTAATCTGTCATTACGTTAATAAAGCTTCTAATTGTAGTTAAAATCGTGTTACAGTCTCTACCTGCATTTCAAAAACATTCTTCTCACTTTCTGTTGCAATCTCAAAGTTTGTGCTTGTTGCAGAGCTCATCGTATGATTTTGAAAATGGGACTTATTAATAATAAACGAAGCTTGCGCTCAAGTCTATACCATTAGAAGTCCGTTCCTTTTTGAGAAAGCTACACGAACTTCCAACTGGCTTCGAAAACGGTACACTGGTAAGCAGCTCTAATTCCAAAAAATCTACCCAACAGTAATGGCCACATAACAAAAGTTGATTCGTTTTACCAAGAAAACAGAGTTTATTGGAATTCGTATCTATAAGCAACAATAGTTGTTACGAATCACACCATTATTTCAACACAATGGTATGCTCCTTGCTAATGATTTCTAACTGGAGCCGAAGAACGAGCACAATGAACAAACACAATGTTCATTTTTTATAACTGGTGTCCAGTAAAAATCTCCCAAGCAAAATCTCCCTAGGAAAAAAAATCTCCCCACGTGAAAAAAGATGCAAAACGTAAAGTGAGTCAACAATTTAGTAAACATTTATTTATTTAGTGACTGACTTATTAACATTTCATACGTATATTTTGTTTGTATGTGTTTAGGTTAGGTTAGGATAGGACAAAAAACGTTGTAGGCCCTATTTGCTGCAAAGAAGAAGGATGAATGGATGGATGGTACTCGTTCCATCTTTGATTTTCTGGGGCGATTCCTTTCCCTGGAAAGATTTTGTTGGGTCGGTACCCAGCAAACATCTTCCCGGAATATCTCCTTATATTAGGAAAAAATCTCCCCAGCTGAAAGAGACGCAAAATGTAAAGCGAGTCATTAATTGGCGAACATGGTTAGGCTAGGGTTGGTTTTTTTAACAAGACGAAAAACTTTGTATCTGTGCTGGGAAGATTTTTTTGCTAGGCAAATTTGGTTGGAAGAGGGGAAGATTTTTACTGGACAGGTTATGTCGGGGAGGTTTTCCTAGACCCCTTTTAATAAGCTTTTAACACTGTGACTGAAATTCGTGGATCACTCGTGCAGCATGACAATAATTTATTCAAGTATAACGCAGTACATTGCACTGCGTTCTACATTTAATTTTTAGCATTGCTTTCGATTTATCCTTCAAGCCCCTCCCTTTTTTTGTTTTGTTTTGTCTCTGGAAATCTTCCAGCTGTTCCCCGATGAAAATCTCAGTACTCCCCGGCACCCCCCCCCCCCTCCCCACCCCACGAACAGTAAAGAACCCAGAAATTTATTACCCGATGGTGGCAAAATAAATGGAGACCTACCTACAACCTACATACTCCTTTTATCTGAATAGGATAGATAATACCTGGAATGTCTAGAATTGCGTTTATCTGGAATTTATCACAGGTAGGGATTTTTTTATTACTTTTTTTGCGTCTATGGTGAATCTTTACATTTCAGTTACGGTACATTTCTAGTCGCGTATCCAGACACACCTCAGAAGAAGTGTAAATGCTTGCCGTCATTTAATAAAAAGCCCATTTTGCCGGCCCCCATGTGTGGCTGGCTAAAAATGGTTTCTTTTGCCAAGGTAATCATACTTAACCTGTTAATTTTAGCATTACATTGATCCTCAATGTCGTTTCCATGGAGGTTTCTTGTCTGCATGTAGCCACCTGCTTGCAAGTCCCTCTGCGCATGCGCGGCGCAGTCCTCCTCTATAAAAGCGAGAGCGCGAACGCATTCGTCATTTATTTTCCTCTCAATGTGTCAGTCGGTGACTCGAGAGGGGAAGTAGGGCGGGTTTGGTTAAGTAACGTTTTCCTTGGCAAAAGAAACCATTTTTAGCCGGCTAGACATGGGGGCCGGCAAAATGGGCTTTCTTATTGTCCTGGAAAACATCCTAACCTGTTAATTTTAGCATTAACAGAAGGCCCCGTCAAAGATAGGTGGTGGGCACTGCCTTGACGGGCGCCCCGGGTTGCAAGCAGGATTTCCCCCAAAATATTCATTTTACGAATTTCGCACTATTTTTCAGAACCTTGATGATTAAAACGGAATGTTGGTTTGTTTCGTGTTTTATGTGGGTCTTGCTTCTTTCTGTGGTTTGTTTGCTTCCATCTATGGAATGGCTTGCTTGTGGTTGGCTTGCTTCCAGTGGCGTAACGTGCGGGGTGCGAAGGGTGCAGCTGCCCCCCCCCCCCCCCCCCCCCGGGGGGGGGGGGGGTGTGCGAGGGGACATTAGGGGGGGGGGGGGCACACACTAATGGAAAAACAACTAAAAGCAAAGAGAAATAATCGAGATAAATAAAGAAACACTCGTCGCGTAGCATATGGGGACTGCAGTAGACACGAAAGTAAATAAAAAATAAAGTAAACTGCAAAATTAAAATAAATCTTTAATCCTGTATTTCTTTTCCTGTATTTCTCCGTCTATCTGCATGTGAGAACAGCAATTTAGACGCAAGACTTACTCTATTTTTCTTACGTGTTCCCGTGCAGGTGTGAACTGCAAAACAATCGTTTTCCAAAACTTAATCTTAAGCCGAGTCCACGCTTGACCCAAAACACCGCGTTTGGGTTCTGGGCCCGGGCTCTCAAACCAGGCAACACAAAAAGAGAACACCCGCCACCCGTCCACACAAGACCCCGAAATCGCGCCCAGGGCCCGAGCTTTAATAACTTTTCTCTCGCTAGAACATTTTCGGCGCTGTCGTTGTGCTTTTCTCCCCTCCCCTCCTGTGCTTTCCTTTTATCTCTTTGTTTATCTTGTTTGTCTTGCCGGAAAACATTTCCATAAAGCGCGGCCCCGCACACCTACACACATGAAATACACGGGGTCGCGGTTTGAAGTCCCGCATTTGACCGGAACGTGAAGGTCCAGGTCATGGAGGAAAGATTCCATGGTCCAGGTCGGGCCCAGTGTGGACAAATCAGGCTCGAGCCCGAGTCAATTTTTTTGCCAAGTGTGGACGGGGCTAATTTACAAAGCGCCATAACACAAGACTGGTTAACTGGTCTTTGTCATACTGTCGATCGAAAATCGTCGTGCAAGGAAACTTTACTTCAATTTTACATTAAGGAGACGGGGGCGGGGGGCCCCCCCCATACTTGACATTCAGAAGACGGGGTGAGGGAGGTAGGGGACTTGGTATCATTTTCCAAGCATATGTCGTCCTTATACATATGGGGTGGTGCGGGGAAGGAGTGGGGCCTCGCTCCAATTACTTACACTAGAGCCCACGCTGACTTAAGTTACGCCACTGCTTGCTTCTACTTCGTTCCGAGTGCTCAAGTCAGGACTTCGGCAGCTTTACGAAGGACGAGGGAAGCCTCGCTTATATCTTCTTAATAGCTTAATATCTTCTTCTAATAGCTTCGCTTATTATCTTCTTTACAGCATTTCGCCGGAGATGTCAGGATTGCAGATTGCTTCAAAGCGGTAGCACCCACTGTCACCTTAACCCATAAGAACTCCAGACAGTTGATCGTCGTTGTATGACCGAAAATGTTTGGCTGAAATTTTTATGATCTGGACATTTGACCGACATGCACATAAGCGCGGGTGTTTTGACCGACAGTGTGGACAGAAGGCCGAAATGATTTTGTGTGATTCAGCTTTCTTTGGTTCTTGGGCCGTTTTAGTTATTTCTTTTATTTTGTATAGCGTTTTTCGGGGAAGTGTTGTTTTTGTTGGGGTTTTGTTTTTTATTTCATCCCCCCCCCAAAAAAAAAAGTAATTTCCTTCGAATTCGTCGTTTGTAAATCCCGTTAATTCCTTTTTTTTATTAGTACTTTTTTTTTTTATTTATGAGAGCTAGGAAGGCATCATATTTCTTTCAATGACTTGTTCTCTCACCCAGAAATACCGTTATTTTTGTGTATATCTTGTTTTTTGGTGTTATACACATTTCCTTTCCCCAACCCACCCCTTCCCCCCAAGAAAAAGAAAGTAATTTTCTTTCAATTCCTCCTTAGTAATTCCCGAAATTCCATTTTTTTAAGTATATTTGTTATTGTGAGCTAGGAATTGCATATTTCTTTCGATGCCTTAACCCCCCCCC